>JAODAL010016968.1:0-79139 GCA_025379985.1 Phyllomedusa bahiana
ATTTTGGAGACTTTTTGGGGTTGACGAAAACTAAATTTACTTTTTTGCCCATAATGCCCAAATCGTTAGTTTGGAAGAAAAAGGGAGAAGCTTGGAAGCCTAAGAACACCATCCTAACTGTGAAACATAGAGGTGGCAGCATCATGTTGTGGGGTTGTTTTGCTGCGGGAGGGACTGGTGCACTTGACAAAATAGATGGCATCATGGGGAAAGAAAATTTTGGGTGGAAATGAGTCTTCCAAATGAAGATTGAAACAAAGAAAACTGCCAAACTGGTTACAAAGTGGCTTAAGGATAACCAAGTCAATGTTTTGGAATGGCCATCAAAATACTGTTTTTCCTTTTTATTTTAGAGTAATTAGGACATTAGGCACGTTTTTTAAATTATTGAAAAACCATTTCATAATAATGTTAATCAAAAGAATAATATTATTTCTTTTCTGGTAGAACCTACATTAAAATACAAGAATAAAAAATCAATATTCATATTATATCCTCCAGCTCAGCTTCTAAAGGCATATGTCAACTGCAGCTTACAAAAGGAAAATGAATCATGAGTATTTTAAAATGGATTTAAAAACTACTAGCTAAGCATTATTGTGTTTATACAACGGAAAAGTCATTTTCAGACACATAATACCATAACGATAGAAATCCTTTGACACCTCCAGTGCTGGTTTTGCTAAGTAAAATAGAGCAAAGGGTAGCTAGTTTACAGCCTTCAGACCTGACTCAAGATTAAAAGATTTGGGTAAGCCAAGGATATTACTTCTTAGAAAAACCCCTGATGAAATTGATAATTCATGTATCTTTACTGGTCTCTAGCTGTGCATGCAGTTCTATATATCTTTACTAATACTTAATGCTGTTAATATTTTAAGAGCATCTGGTCCTCTGGTACTGTGCAATGCTTATAAACTAAAGCTAAAGAAAATGAAGAAAACTTAAGATGGATACCTGCATTCTTTTTGATAAAAATAAGTGCTAAAAAGTATTTTTTTTTCTTTTTTTTAACAATGTGAAAAGATTTCACATTCACATAAAATGAACAAAAGCTGTAAATTATAAAGTACAACATGTAAAGTGTATTTAAAGGGGTTTAACATCTCAGACCTTTATAGCATATTAGACACGATATGCCATACATTTCAGATAGTTGTGGTTTCCACCTCTGGGACCCATACCTATCTCATGAACTGGCCCCAGAAACTCTTGCCTTAGAATGGAGAAGTGACCACACTTTAGTAAGAGTTCCAATTATGGCCAAGTAGTTTCGTTAGACTGTATTTGGAACTCCCATTGGACAACATCTGCACGAAATTTGACTGTATTCCCTGTGTTTGCATGGGTTTACTCCCACACTCCAGAAACATATTGATAGAATCTTTTAAAATCTAGATTATGAGCCCCACTAAGGACAGGAGCTGATATGAGGGAGGACAGTCTTTATATAGCTCCGGAATATCTATTGTACGTGCAACTAAAATAAGCACACGCTATATGAAGTGGGATAATGTTATGTGCACCATATTAAGACATATGGGTGAGGGGCTAATATTCACTTATGTGAGCCAATTTTCAAGCATTCATAAGTTTTTGTGCATTTCTTACCTACTTATAAACGTGCAAGCACTGGACATTGTTACAATGGTTTCTCCAGGTTTAAGAAAGTGGGCATCACTTCAGGAGAGTTGACCTTATGTAGCTAAAAACATTTAGGGTGCGTTCCCAAGGCAGAGACAAAACACCGGTCGCATTTTCTGTCTGGCATTTTGTCTTTTTTTGGCATGTAGGGGGGCAGCTTTTGTCCGCAGTTTGCGGATTTAAGCTGTTCCCCTTCACATTCACATATTCATGTTCTGCCCGAAAAACGGGCAGATGAATGAACATGTCCTAAGTTTTTCGGACTGCTGAACAGATTTTCTATTAAGGTCTATTGGGATCATTGCTTGTCGGTTTTCAGACAGTTTCTAAAACCGCAAACTGTCTGAAAAACTGACCAAAAACCCTTGCTGTAGAGTCCGGCTCTCAATGGATGCACCTGCACTTCACTCATCAGAGCTGGCTCCCGGCAGGAAACATCTCAATCCGACACAGCGGCTCCAAGTGAGTAACTTTATTTCATAAACATGTGCAGCGGTACAAACATGTAAAAAAGCTGGCGCTTGGCCAACGCGTTTCAGGCAACTTGTGCCCTTGTTCACGGCTAGTTAAAATTAATGACAGACATCATTTAAAAACAAGAGCCAGCCAAAGGGAGTTTTCATGGATATGACGTAGGGCAGGTGTGTTCTATATAATTCTAGGGCTGAATTAGCATATGTTAGTATGTGTTAGATTTAAGGGTTAATATATTAATAACAGATCACTTTTATAATTCAGTCCCAGTGGTACCCTTGTGTTCAGTTTAAAAATCCAGAAAGCCTCCCTTTGGCGTAATTTACTTACCCAATTGCCTCCTCGATATGGTTTTTGAATGGCTTCAATTGCTAAAATCTAAAACTGCTGTATTCCCCTGATGAATTTCTATAAATGCTTTGCAGCTCAGATGTTTGTCCTGTATTCTTTCTGATATTTTTTTAAATGTTCCCCTTTCTGGTTTTTAACTTGGGGAAATAGTACTGCCTATATACTTTTTACAACATATTGTGCATTCTATGATGTACACCACATGGTGGCTGTCACAAATTAAAAAAATTGCTTTATATGAAAAACTTTTGGTTTCTGGTGCATCGTGGAATACGTTTGTCTTTTTTGTCATATTACACAAATTGCATCGTGCTCCCAATGCAAAGAAACCCTTTAGTGACAGCCATGTTGTGTGTACATCATTGGGAAATGAGGGCACTAGGTGATATGACATTTCCCACCGTTTTGCCTCTTTTGGGGAACATCCAATGCCTCTATCTAGTATCTCAGATAGGTAGGGTCTTGTCGTAAATGCCTATGTTTTTGTAGAACAACTTTTAATTTCCTGAAAAATCTGTGCTATACCCTGTGGAAAAGGGTACCCTTTGTTCTTCATTATATTTTCCCCTTGTTTTGGGCTTATCATTGAGTAACTGGGTTTGAGATTTTAATTGACCCTATTTTTGGCCAGTGTCAAATTTTTTTTGGTTTTAGCCTTCTCTGAAGCAGTCTACTATCTATTTGTTTTTTCCACCTCCTGATAGTCCGCTTTCCAAAGTACAAGTACGTTTGGCTCTAAGGTACTCCCCATAGGGAATTGCTTCTATTGTTTAGGTGAATGGAAACTGTTTGCCTTAAGAATAGTATTTCCAGCCCCCGGTTTTCGATATTGGGTAGTTGTAATGATTGCATTTGCAAATTGCCCTTAAGGAGGATGTCCAGAAAAGGCAAACTCTCCTTACTACAGTTATATGTGAATCGACGATTGCATCTGTTGGAATTGATATACTCACAAAATGCGGTATGAGCGCCACATCCCGGGCCCCAAATAAACAGGAGGTCGTCGATGTAGCGCCCATACCACAAATGCAGTCCCCAAAAGGGTTATCTTGACTATATTTTGGCAATTTGGGGCTCCCACCAAAGCCATAAGTAGATTGGCGAGAGAAGGGGACGAAGTAGCACCCAAAGGGGCCCCAATTTAGTGTAGTTAGAATTCATTAGAGAATTTAAAATAATTATTTTTGAGCAGGTGTTCTATTGCCATAAGGATAAAGATTGTTTTTCTGTACTGTATTTACTATCATTTTTAAGAAAAAAGATACGCTGTGATAACCAAGTCATGTGGTAGGCTGGAGTATAGACTTATAACATCACACCTAACCCGGTTTAGGTCTGCCTGCCATTCTTTATTATGCATGTTTTGAGGACTTCTTTCGAATCTTTTATAAAAATCCCGGTCTAATGCGTACAATGGGTTGAAGAAAGTTTGTCAAACCCTGTACTTAGGCATTTCCTAGTGAGCCATTACCCGATATTATGGGTCTTAAATTGGGTGGAAAATTGCCCTTGTGTATCTTTGGGGCACCATAGAAAAATAGGTATAACTGGGTCTTCTTTCCATTAAATACGTTTTTGTTTTGTAGTTATAGCTTCCAGACTTTCACCTTCCTCTAATAATTTTTCAAGTTTTATTTTTAGATCTTGTGTAGGATCTTCTTTTAATTTTCTATATGTTATTTTATCCTGCAAAATATTGTATATTTGTTTTGTATATAGACCCTTGTCTCAATAGGACTGGTGGGCTCCCCCCTTATGGCTCTTTTTATGATGAGGTTATCATTTTCTTTTAATTTTTTTAAAGCTGTTACCTGACTCCAAGTTAGATTCCCATATTTTTTCTTTTTATTATTTTTTTTAAAATTTCTCTTTTGTAGGGCTACCAGTTCTCTCTCCATAGTGTTTTGGAAAAAATCCAAAGCTAGTACTCTGGATTTAATAGGGTAAAACCCCGGATTAGGTGTACTGAAATTTATATTATCTATTTCTCCTGTACTATCTGTATGTTCCATAGTTTGCCCTTCCTGGTACAATTCTTGTAAAGTCCTTAATCCCAATTGTTCCCTAAAATCTAAGTTGGTAAATTCATTCTCTGTAGTGGATTCTACCAATATATATCCCTATCTGGACCTGGGTATTCTTGTCCACTATGAAAGTGCCTTTTAACAGTTAAGAGTCTAACAAATTTGTTTAAGTCCAACATTGTATGAAATAAATCAAAATGAGAAGTAGGTACAAAGTTCAATCCCTGTTCCAACACCTGTATCTGCGACTCCGTAAGAATAGTAGGTGATAGGGACTTTGAAAATATGCAAAATAAAATGCAAGAAAATATAAACAATTAGAGAAATCTATAATGGAAATGAAGAAAAAGAAATTCCATAGAGACAATGATGATTACAAAAATGATAAAATATATACTTGGTCACGGGACAGAACACTCTACACACCTAAATCTATCTTAAAAAGAAAAAAATGGCAAAACAGAGACAAAAGGTCGGTCAGTTTTTCAGAGGTGGAAAGCACAGAAACAACACAGAAACTCAGATACAGGTGATAGGGAAAATCATGATGATACAGGGGACTGCAGCACAACAGGAGAATACCACTCGTCCAAAAAAGGGAAAATCAAGGGGGAAGAAGAAAAAAAAGGGAAAAATCCAATGAAAACCCGCACGCCAATCACCGAAAAAAAGCGCAAAGAAGGAAGAAATAAATGATGTTCAGGTTGCCATACTAACACCTACTATCTTACGGTAGTCGCAGATACAGGTGTTGGAACAGGGATTGAACTTTTTTACCTACTTCTCATTTTGATTTATTTCATACAATGTTGGCCCTTAAAAATTTGTTAGACTCTTAACTGTTAAAAGGCACTTTCATAGTGGACAAGAATACCCAGGTCCAGATAGGGGTATATTGGTAGAATCCACTACAGAGAATGAATTTACCAACTTAGATTTTAGGGAACAATTGGGATTAAGGACTTTCCCAAAAATTTTGTACCAGGAAGGGCAAACTATGGAACATACAGATAGTACAGGAGAAATAGATAATATAAATTTCAGTACACCTAATCCGGGGTTTTACCCTATTAAATCCAGAGTACTAGCTTTGGATTTTTTCCAAAACACTATGGAGAGATAACTGGTAGCCCTACAAAAGAGAAATTTAAAAAAAAATAATAAAAAGAAAAAATATGGGAATCTAACTTGGAGTTAGGTAACAGCTTTAAAAAAATTGAAAGAAAATGATAACCTCATCATAAAAAGAGCCGATAAGGGGGGAGCCACAGTGCTTATGGACAAGGGTCTATATACAAAACAAATATACAATATCTTGCAGGATAAAATAACATATAGAAAATTAAAAGAAGATCCTACACAAGATCTAAAAATAAAACTTGAAAAATTATTAAGGAAGGTAAAAGTCTGGGAGCTATAACTACAAAACAAAAATGGTATTTAATGGTAGAAGACCCAGTTTTTACCTATTTTCTATGGTGCCCCAAAGTTTACACAAGGGCAATTCCCCCCCAAATTTTTAAAGACCCATAATATCGGGGTAATGGTTCACTTGGAGAATGCCTAAGTACATGGGTTGACAAACATCTTCAACCCATTGTACGCAATAGACCAGGATATATAAAAGATTCAAAAGAAGTCTAAAAAACATGCATAAATAAAGAATGGCAGGCAGACTACACCTGGTTGGGGTGTGATGTTAAAAGGGTCTATACTCCAGCCTACCACATGACTTGGTTATCACAGCTGTATCATTTTTTCTTAAAAATGATAGTAAATACAGTACAGAAAAACAAATCTTTATCCTTATGGCAATAGAATACCTGCTCAAAAATAATTATTTTAAATTCTCTAAGGGAATTCTCCCTACAACTAATTGGGGGCCCTATGGGTGCTACTTCGTCCCTTCTCTCGCCAATCTACTTATGGAATGGTGGGAGCACCAAAGCCATATATAGTCAAGATAACCCTTTTAGGGACTGCATTTTGTGGTATGGGGGCTACATCGACGACCCCCTGTTTATTGGGGTCGCGATGTGGCGCTCATACCGCATTTTGTGGAGTATATCAATTCCAACAGATGCAATCTTCGATTACATATAACTGTAGTAAGGAGAGTTTGCCCTTTTCTGGACATCCTCCTTAAGGGAAATTTGCAAATGCAATGCATTACAACTACCCAATATCGAAAACCGGGGGCTGGGAAAAACTATTCTTAAGGCAAACAGTTTTCCATTCACCTAAGACAATAGAAGCAATTCCCTATGGAGAGTACCTTAGAGCCAAACGTACTTGTACTTTGGAAACGGACTATCAGGAGGTGGAAAAACAAATAGATAGTATACTGCTTCAGGGAGGCTACACCAAAAAAAATTTGGGCACTGGCCAAAAATAGGGTCAGATTAAAATCTCAAACCCAGTTACTCAATGATAAGCCCAAAACAAGGGGAAAATATAATGAAGAACAAAGGGTTACCTTTACCACAGGGTTAAGCACAGATTTTCAGGAAATTAAAAAGTTGTTCTTACAAAAAACATAGGCATTTTACGACAAGACCCTACTTATCTGAGATACTAGATAGAGGCATTGGATGTGTCCCCAAGAGAGGCAAAACGGTGGGAAATGTCATATCACCTAGTGCCTCATACCCAATGATGTACACCCCAACATGGCTGCACTAAAGGGTTTCTTTGCATGTGGTGGAGCACGATGCAATTTGTGTAATATGGGCAAAAAAAAACAAACGTATTCCACGATTTCACCAGAAACCAAAAGTTATCATATACAACAATTTTTTGAATTGTGACAGCCACCATGTGGTGTACATCATAGAATGCACAATATGTTGTAAAAAGTATATAGGCAGTACATATCCGCAAGTTAAAAACCAGAATAGGTGAAAATTTAAATAATAAACAGAAAGAATACAGGGCAAACATCTGGAGCTGCAAAGCATTTTATAGAAATTCATCAGGGAAAACAGAAGTTTTAGATTTTATGCAAAGAAGCCATTCAAAAACCATATCGAGGAGGCAATTGGCTAAGTAAATTACGCCAAAGGGAGCTTTTGGATTTTGAAACTGAACACAAGGGTACCACTGGGACTGAATTATAAAAGTGATCTGTTATTAATATATTAACCCTTAAATCTAAAACATACTAACATATGCTAAATTTAGCCCTAGAATTATATAGAACACACCCTGCCCTACTAAAATCCCTGAAAAACTCCCTTTGGCTGGCTCTGTTTTTAAATGGGTGTCTGTCATTAATTTTAACTAGCGTGAACAAGGGCACAAGTTGCCTGAAACGCGTTGGCCAAGCGCCAGCTTTTTTACATGTTTGTTACCGCTGCAATGTTTATGGAAATAAAGTTACTCACTTGGAGCCGCTGTGTCGGATTGAGATGTTTCCTGCCGGAGGGCCCGCTCTGATGAGCGAAGTGCAGGTGCATCCATTGAGAGCCGGGGCGTTGTGTTACTGTGGAGCTGCAGTTGTCCGCATCAGGCACCGGTGGTAAGTACACAGGGAAAGCTGCAAAAAGGGGAAGCCAGAAGAACTGAAGGTGAGCCATACATGCATAGGAACTGTGCTTGGTTTTGCCTTGCTGTAGAGACAAGCCTTTACATTAATTTAGCTTACGGTGAAATCTAGCTTAGAAAGCATAGATTTCAATGTGTGGCACGCGGGCAGTCAAAGATGTGCCAGATTCCTTATCTTAATCCCCTTGTATTAAGATGAATATATGGAAAGCCAGTTTTAATAACTTAATAACATTTTTTACTTTGTTATGTGTCCTTTACAACAGACTAAAAAAAAGCAATGAAAGACAGGACTAAACTTACTGGGGATACAACAATTGTTTTTTTTTTTTTTTTTATAAAATAATGTCCAAATTACTTTGCCATTACAAAATGTCATTTTCTGTTATTGTTACACGTTTAAGTTAGCATCCACTTAAAATGTGAAAATCTATATTTTAACACAAAAAAAAAATAGTTTTAAAATGTTGTGCTTATTACAGTGATCCTTGCTTTCTGTTGTATGATAAAGTTACTTGAAAAAAAAAAATTGCTGTCTGCAAATCCCACCTTCCTAAACAGACTATTTACCCTCATTCCTGACCAGGCACTTTTTTTTAGTAGGAATCCTTATATTAGGACAACACCGGAAATTCCGCCCCCACCAGCCCCCTCCCCATAAAATAATGCGCCACAATGCTTTACCAGATAGTTGCCACTGTAGCCATGTAATACCCCCCTGCAACAACACAGTAGCCCCATAAGCCATGATAGTTGCCCCTGTAGCCAGTTGCCCCCTGTAACCAGTTGCCCCCTGTAGCCCTGCTAGTTGCCCCCTGTAGCCAGTTGCCCCCTGTAACCAGTTTTGTCCCCTGTAGCCAGTTGCTCCCTGTAGCGTGATTGTCCCTCTGTAGCCAGTGTTGACCTCTGTAGCCAGTTTTGCCCCCTGTAGCCGTTTTGTCCCCTGTAGCCAGTTGCCCCCTGTAGCCAGTTGTCCCCAGTTTTGCCCATGTAGCCTGTTTTGCCCCCTGTAGCCAGTTGCCCCCAGTTTTAACCCCTGTAGCCAGTTGCTCCCAGTTTTGCCCCCTGTGGCCTGTTTTGCCCCTGTAGCCTGTTTTGCCCCCTGTAGCCAGTTTTGCCCCCCTGTAGCCAGTTGTCCCTCTGTAGCCAGTTGTCCCCAGTTTTGCCCCCTGTAGCCAGTTTTGCCCCCTGTAGCCAGTTGTCCCTCTGTAGCCTGTTTTGCCCCCTGTAGCCAGTTGTCTCCCTGTAGCCAGTTGCCCCCAGTTTTGCCCCCTGTAGCCAGTTGTCCCCCTGTAGCCTGTTTTGCCCCAGTAGCCAGTTGCCCCAGTAGCCTGTTGGCCCCTGTAGCCAGTTGTCCCCATGTAGCCAGTTGTCCCCCGGTAGCCTGTTTTGCCCCCTGTAGCCTGTTTTGCCCCTGTAGCCTGTTTGGCCTGTTTGGCCCCCTATAAAACATAAAAAAAACTCACTTACCTTTCCAGGATCCCCGCAGCGCTGTCAGGTCCAGGTCTCGGGAGCCGGGGTTCAGTGTAAGCGGCGTGACGTCATCACACCGCTTACACTCAGGACCCGGGGTCTCCTGGGACGGACGGGAGCCGAGACTGAGCGTCGCAGGGGGTGCAGTGAAAGCCGTGTGCCCCCTGCGACGCTGTGTATGTATCAGCGCTGACTGAGCACTGATACATACAGGGGAGGAGGCAGGAGGAGAGCGATCCGTCCTGCCTCCTGCCTGTGCCGACAGCTGCACTAAGTGTATGCAGCTGCCGGCAGAGTCCAGGGCTAACAGCGGGGTGGGCGAGGTGAGCGGCGCCCCCCTCGGGTGAGCGGAGCCCGCCCCTTGGAACGGCCCTGCGTATACGTCACTTCCGTTTTCACTTGTTCGGTCCGTAAGTTGTCACTTGCAGCACCTTTCAAACGGGACGGCAGAATACTCAGGTGAGTTACCTGTTCTTAGATTAGATCACTTATATAAGTAGACTTTGCACACATTATGCTATGAGTAAGGGTGGTACGCCACCCAAAACGCGCTAGCGCTTTCCAGCCTTTTTGGATGCTGAATTTTTAATATATTTTCCAATAAAAGTATTTTCTACATTTTTATACAATTCCTGTCTGAGAGTTCCATGTTCCAGTGCTGTACTAATTTAAGGATTCCTGAATCTCACCACGTTTTCTCCTGACGGCATTCCTGCATGGCCGTTCCAGCCGCTGACTTCATTTTTGGTAAGCTGGCAAGTGCCGTTTTACTTTTTTTTTTTTAGTACATGAATGTTTCATAACTATAATTCTTTCTCATGCTTCAAATACTTTTTTTCACCTTTCAACTAGATAGGGCCTTTTTTATATAATTTAACTTAGATTGTTTCTGTATACAGCATCTCACAAAGGTGAGTGCACCCCTCACATTTTTGTAAATCTTTTCATGGGAAAACACCTGAGATATGACACTTTGATACAATGTAAAGTAACAGGAGGATAACTAGAGAAGCCTGGGCCCCATAGCAAACTTTTGGATGCTCCCCTAACCTCCCTGCCTCCCCAACTATGAACATTTACTGGGACCTCTTAAGTCATGTAGTTACTACATAATACAAGGAGCAATTACCTCACCATACATATCACCATGATACAGAACACGACCATAAATTAGCACCACATAATGACTGAATAATATTCCTATACTATTACTGAATAAAGATCAGTATACAAAGACCAATATTACCGCCATATATTGACCATATAATGGTATATACGAGTGCACACAGGTGCCCTACAGACTATATATAGCACCATACAGTGACCTTATAGTGGTAGATATGTTTACAAAGGCTCTGCAGACTGCATACTGTATTACCACCATACAGTGACCGTATGGTGGTATATACCAGTGTACACAGGTTCCCCACAGACTATATATAAGACCATACAATGACCATATAGTGGTAGACACCAGTGTACACAGACTCTACAGAGATATAAGTGATTACAGTGCAGTCACATCTTTTTTAACGAGTTGTTGACTTTCCCTTTTGTTCTGCATCCAGTCCAAACCACCATGATGACTTCTCCCAGCTACCACTCATCCCTGCAGATTTGGACAAAAATATCTTAGAATCCTCACTCTTCCAGCACCTGCCTCACTATCCCATACCTCTGTACAAACTTTTCAGAAGTGGCAGAGCAGGTGCAGGCCATAGTTTAGAGGCCCAGTCTCCTAGACGGGAGGATTGACCCTCCTGGAGATGTTGTTACAACTATGACCTGTACCCCTCAGAATCATGTTACCAGGAAGGTAGACCCTAATCAGAAAGATTGGTAGACCCTAGGTAGGTAGGTAGGCTCCTGTTAGGTATGTAAGCAGTAGTTAGGCCATAGGTAAGTAGGCAGTACATAGGACTCAGGTAGAGGGGATACATGTAGGTAGGTATATTGGTTCCAGGTAGGTAGGCAGCAGTTAGGTTACAGTCAGGCAGATAGGTCCCATGTAGGTACAGACAGGGTTTATGCAGGCTACAGGGGCTATATAGGTAGGTAGGCAGTATTTAGGCAGACTATAGGGCCCCATATAGGCAGCCAGGGTTTAGGTAGGCTGTAAAGGCCCAAATAGGCACGCAGGGTTTAGGTAGGCTATAGGGACATATATAGTCAGGAAGGGTTTATGTAAGCTATAGGGGACCCCATGTATGCAGGCAGGGTTTAGGTAGGCAATAGGGGCCTAAAATAGACAGGCAGGGTTTAGGTAGGCTATAGGTGCCATATAGGTTGGCAGGGTATAGGCTCAATTTGTGTAAAAATAAGAAAGAAATAACTTACTTTCCTAACCATGGTCCCTCAATGTGAAGTTCCCGGACAGTCTCTGTGCTTGGCACGGGTGGCACAATCATATGACATCATCGCAACACGCATATGAGCACTGAAGGAAGGCGCCTGGTAAGTGTAAGGCCTAGGGTCTTAGGCTTACCAGGCAGGCTAGCAGAGCAGAGCTCCGGCGACGCTCCACTCTGCTAGTACCAGACAGTCTGACTCGTGTCTCTGAATGCTCAGGACAGAGGGCTTGGGAGCAGAACCACCGGGGTAGAAGAGGCACTAGCAGCTGCTATAGGGCCTCATCCGGGCCCCTCAAGGCCTCAGGCCCCATAGCAGCTGCTGCATCTGCTATCCCAGTAGTTATGCCCCTGTTAAGTAGTCAGTGTAGTAAGTGTACAGTATGCATAACATTATAAATTTGGTGTGCCCTCAAAATAATTCAACACACAGCCATCAACGTCTAAAGCGCTGACAACAAAAGTAAGTACATCCCTTGGTGAAAATGGACAATTGTGCATTTTGCATTTTCCCTCCACGGTGTAATGGGACTCATTAGTATTACAGAGTCTTAGGTGTGAATGGGGAGCAGGTGTGTTAAATTTGATGTTATTGCTCTCATACTCTGTCATGCTGGGAACTGCCAGCTGTGGGGATCTACAGTTTATTGAGGTAACCATGAATGTCAAGCATGATCCTCTCCCTTCTGGGCAGCAGGACAGTTTTCCAACATTATAATGACCCCAAACACACCTCCAAGATGACCTCTGCCTTGCTAAAGAAAATGAGGGTAACGGTCCTGAACTGGCCAAGTATGTCTCTAGACCTAAACCCTATGGAGCATCTGTGGGGCATCCTCAAATGGAAGGGAGAGGAGTGCAAGGTCTCTAACATCCATTTTTTATTTTGTTTTCTGTTTTATATTGAGCAAATTATAAGGTCATAAAAAGACCTCTGTGTATTTCTCCAAACCCTTTTATTGTTTTTAATGTTGATTCCTCCTGTAACTGGAGTTAATGGGATAATTTTTTAGCCACCAGGAGTTACTGCAAGCTGATCCAGACCTGTTAATACCCACCAATTCCTGCTGTTACCCAGCACTGGCAAAAACTGATTGCTTACACAATGATTGGGAAAGTAGGAATGGCAATAAACCATCCTGCCTTCTCGGCTGACATTGATAGAAAGCCCTCCATTCCTGCAGCTGCAAACTCTGCAAGGACATTCTGGAACATACTTGCAGCATTTTTGGCCACCACTCTAGACAAGTATACTGTATGTGCAGTCATTTATACTGTTGTGCTATAAAGTTTACATACCCCGGCAGAATTTTTATTTCCTGCCCTTTTTTCAGAGAATATGAATGATAACACAAAAACTTTTTCCACTCATGGTTAGTGGTTGAAGCCATTTATTGTCTAGAGGTTACTAAAAGTAACATCCTTAACTGTGACCTGTTTGCTTGTAATAAGTGTGTGTGCATAAAAGCTGAGTGAGTTTCTGGGATTCAGAAAGACTCTTGCATCTTTCATCAAGCCACTGACATTTCTGGATTGTGAGTCATGGGAAAAGCAAAATAATTGTCAATGGATCTATTGGAAAAGGTGGTTGAACTTTATAAAACAGGAAAGGGATACAAAATATATCCAAGGAATTGATAATGTCAGTCAGCAGTGTTCAAACTGTGATTAACAAATGGAAAATCAGGGGCTCTGTAAAGATCAAACCAAGGTCATGTAGACCAACAAAAATTTTGCCCACAACTGCCAGGAAAATTGTTCGGGATGCAAAAACAACAAATAACATCAGCTGAAATACAGGACTCTCTGAAAACTAGCAGTGTAGCTGTTTCAAGATGCACAATAAGGAGATACTTGTAGAAAAATGGGCTGCATGGTCGAGTCACCAGAAGAAAGCCATTAGTGAGAAAATGCCACAAAGTATCTCACCTACAATATGCCAAACAGTATAGAGACAGGCCTCAAAACTTGTGGAACAAGGTAATTTGAATTGATGAGACCAAAATAGAACTTTTTGGCCACAACCATAAACGTTACATTCGGAGAGGTATCAACAAAGCCTATGATGAAAGGAACACCATTCCTACTGTAAAGCATGGAGGTGCATCGCTGATGTTTTTTAGATGTGTGAGCTACAAAGTCACAGGAAACTTGGTCAAAGTTTAAGGAAAGATGAATGCAGCACGTTATCAGCAAATACTGGAGGCAAATTTGTACTCATCAGCCCGGAAGCTGTGCATGAGACGTACTTGGACGTTCCAACATGACAACGATCCAAAACACAAGGTCAAGTCGACCTGTCATTGGTTACAGCCGAACAAAGTGAAAGTTCTACAGTGGCCATCTCAGTCTCCTGACCTCAATATCATTGAGCCACTCTGAAGAGATCTCAAGCGCGCAGTTCATGCAAGACTGCCCAGGAATTTACAGGAACTAGAGGCTTTTTGCCAAGAAGAATGGGCAGCTTTACCATCTGAGAAAATAAAGAGCCTCATTCACAAGTACCAAAAAAGAGTTCAAGCTGTCATTGATGTTAGAGGGGGCAATACACGGTATTAAGAACTGGGGTATGTGAACTTTTGATCAGGGTCATTTGGATGTTTTTGATTGCCATCAGGATTTAAAAAGAGAAAACACAGTAGTTTGACAATAAATGGCTTCACCCAGCCACTAACTATGTGTGGAAAAAAAGTTTTTGTGTTATCATTCATATAATTCTCTGAAAAAAGGCCAATAAGGCAAAAACTCTGCCAGAATAAGTAAGCTTCTGAGCACAGCTGTATATAATTATATATATATATATATATATATATATATATATATGTATATATATATATATATATATTATATATATATATTATATAATTATCTGTGTTTCTTTCTGAATATTTCCTTTTGCTATGAAGTAAAGAGTATTATTTAACGGATTTAGCTTAAATTATTGACATGACATTCAGAGGTTTGTGTTGGGAGTTTTAAGAAAAACCACTAAATTATTGTACTGCTTACATTTTGCTGAATTCTTTGTCGGAAATACTATTATGCACGCATCTCACTCAGAGAACACTGGCACTTGTGATATTGTCCATGAAAAAAACATGTATAAAAGTATTACGCAAAGTTGACAGGTGTGGATTATAGATAAGAGCAGCTTTGTTGTAGTAAAGTAGAGCAGTTTGTTAGGAATAGACTTGGGAAGTATCCTCAACAATCTTACTGGAAAGAGAATTTTAATGAGTCTGCTCTAAATAATATAAATGTTTTGTAGTGTACACTGTGAATGTATGTTTGTATCATTGAGTACTGCGTTCCAGTCTGTGGAATAATTTTTTGGTTTAAAGAATAATATTGTGTGTTCAATGTTCATACAAAATAGATGCATATTTACCTGAAGCAATTTACATTAATTTTTAAAGCCTTAAGGCAATTTTATTATTCATTAAAACTAAGTGTGGTGAAGAGCATTAAGGACAATGGATTATGCCTTTCCAGTTATAAAAAATCATGTACAGTTTTTGAAAGTTTAATACAATTCTTTCAAATAAAGTACAAAAATTCAAAACGATTCCCCATATAGTCACCTCAGACATTTAAAATTAATATGACCCCCAAATTTCCCAGCATGTTTTTATATTTTATCAATACTAAACATACTATATTGTAGCTATAAATTGAATGATTGAAAGGGAAAATAACATACTTTCATATGTAACTTTTATATTGTATATAGAGATGGGCGAATTTCTCAAAAATTCGGTTCGGTCAATTCGCCGCATTTTCCGACAAAAATTACTTCGTCCCGAATTACTTCGGCACGAATCGCGTTAAAAAAAGGCTATTTCCAGGCTGCACAGAGCCTGCAGGGTGCTGTAGAACGTTGTGCCATGCTTAAATATGCTGAGGGAGCTTGGTTTGGTCTTCACACAATGTTGAGTTTTAGTATGACACGCAGATGAGTGCCGCCGCTCTTAGAATCGCTTCACTATAAAATTCCCTGGGCAAAACTGACCAAAAAACTCAAGCGGAAATGTAGCCTGATGAAGTTATGGCAGCGAAATCTATAAAAAAACAAGCTGAGGCAAGCCAGGTGTAGAACTGCGTGACACCGCTGAGATGGTGGTGGTGGTGGAGGAGGAAGAGGCGGACATTGGCGCAGGAGCCGCAGTTTGACAACGTGGAGGAGAAAGCGGCATCTCCTGTCCAAGTTGTTGGTGTGCCTGGGTAGGAAGCACATTCACCCAGTGAGCCGTAAAGGACATGTACTGGCCCTGACCGTAGATACAGCTCCAGACTTCCGCGCTGCCATGCACCTTGGAACAAACCGATAAGCTCAAGGACTGGCCCACCTTCTGTTCTACATATTTATGAAGTGCTGGTACTACCTTTTTGGAAAATAAATTACGGCTTGGAACTCTCCATCTCGGCTCAGCACAAGCCATTAGTTCTCTGAATGGTGCAGAGTCCACCATTTGTAAAGGGAGGGACTGCAGTACCAACAACTTGGACAGGAGCACGGTCAGCTGCTGCACCTTAGGATAGTTGGATGCATATTGTTGTCTCTTTGCAATCGCCTCGCTGAACGACTGCTGACACCATGAGTAGCGAGGAGCAGGAGCATCTGGACCGGGAGATGATGTCCAAGAGAAACAGCTCCCTTCTGCAGAGGTGGTGGAGCCGTGACTGGCTGCTTGGCAGGCGTGCCACTGGGGGCGGCTGCTGCTGTTGCTGCGGCGGCAGGATGGACCACCACATCTGAGCCACATTTCTCCCAGGCCACCGGATGGTGACGCTGCATGTGTTGACGCAGGGCCGTAGTGCCAACGTTAGCTCCCTGGCCACGCTTCACTTTCTGCCCACAGATTCTACATTTACCCATATTCGGCTCCTCCGGTGTCTTAGCAAAGAACTGCCACACCGCCAAGTAGCTGATTTTACCGCCAACGCTCCACACTGAGTGACTACTGCCACCGCTGCCTCGCTGAGCCCCTGTGCCGCTACTTTCTTGGACCTGCGAAGCGGGTTTTTTACCCCGTGGCCGCTTTGCTCCCAACCTCACACTGCTGCTATCCTGATGTCTCACGGTCACACAACCCACTTGCTGGCTGTGCCGCTGCCTGACGCGCAAGCTGACGCCTTCTTCTCCTAACGATGATGAAGCCCTTGCCTCACCCGGCTCCCAAGTGCGGTCAGCTACATCATCATCGATTTGTGTATTTCATCGTCACTGCTGTCCTCATCACCGGTCTTGGTATGCAGAGGCTGACCCCTCACAACATGACCTCCCATGTCACTCTCCACATCTGTACTTTGCCGCCTACTGCAAGAAGCAGGGGATATTGGCCCCATTTCTTCACTGTCAAGTAGCTGCTGACTGCCCTCCTCAAATTGTTCATCCTCGCTATATAGCAGCGCTGAGCCCTGACCACATAGTAGATCTCTGGCTGAGGGACAGAGGCGGGTTGAGGACACGTGAGGGCCGCTGACCCGCTCCCGGGCCATGCCAACTAAGGGTTGTGTCTGATGTTCCCACCGACTCTTGGCTGGGGTTGTCAGATGTCATCTGGGAGGAAGTGGATGACCTAGTCAACCAATCAAGAACCCTTGGGTTGCTGAACAACACACGGCCGCTAGATGACAGCGGCAGTTGTGGCCTCACCGAGTGACCCCTGCTGCGACGTCCCCTTGCTGTGCTGCGACCTGGGCCTGGAATGTTTGTGTCTCTGCCACTCGCAGGTGAAGAGCCTGCCACCTCTCTGTCTGACATACTGTTTGTTCTAAAATGTACAGACACTGTTTGATGAAGATATCTGTATATGATAAATACACACCCTGTATTTGACTCCAAATGAACTAACTAAGAAGCTTGGGTAACCCTTGGATATAAATTGCGCTCCACAAATTGGCAGGAAAAATTGACTTATATGTGCCGTTTAAGAACTCTGTGTATTTTACTGAATATAAAAGCACAAACAGGCCTAATTAACCTTCGGATATGAATTATGCTACAGAATTTCTTCTGTGGCAGTGAAAAATAAAGTTTCTTTTACTGAGTACAACTGCATAAAAATACTTAGTTAACCCTTGGATGTAAATTGCGCAAAAGAATTGAGCAACCACAAACTACTAGCTTTGTAGCGTGTTACAATGGCGTGTATGTTACGCTACACAACAAGAGAAAAAATTGTAATTAACCTTCGCTTGTGAATTATGCTACAGGAAAAATTTATTTTTTGGCGGTGAAATATACAGTTTCTTTTAGTCACCACAACAGCAGAACAACGCTTAATTATCCCCTGGATGTAAATTGCGCCAAAGAATTGAGCAGCCACAAACTACGAGCTTTGTAGCGTGTTACAATGGCGTGTTTTTTACACTAAACAACAAGAGAAAAAATTGTAATTAACCTTCGCTTGTGAATTATGCTACAGGAAAAATGTATTTTTTGGCAGTGAAAGACAGTTTATTTTAGTCACCACAGCAGCAAAACAACGCTTAATTAACCCCTGGATGTAAATTGCGCCAAACAATTGAGCAACCACAAACTACTAGCTTTGTAGCGTGTTACAATGGCGTGTTTTTTACGCTACACTACAAGAGAAAAAATTGTAATTAACCTTCGCCATGTGCTCGCAGCCATTTTATCAATCAAAAGCACACTTCGTTCACCCGAAGTACCCCAAACTTCGACTTCGTTCAGAACCGAAGTTTTCCTGAAATTCTAAACAAATTCCACTTCGTTAGAATCAATTCGCCCATCTCTAGTTGCTTTGTATACTCCAGTACTATGTGTATTAAAAGGACGACAATTATAAAAGGGCGAAAAATTATAAAAAAAAAAACATGTATCCACATGATGAAACAGAAAAATATTTTGCTCTCAGCAATTTTTGCAAATTTAAAAAAAAGATATATTTCTTTAATTTAAAGCAGTAGAAATACTATATGCTTATTTGGTACTATATCTATGTTTGGTATCACAATGAATTGTATTGACCTATAAAATAAAAATAATGTCAATCACACTACGCAGTGGACTTCATAATTTGTGTTCTACTCCACAACTAATTTTTGGGAGTTTCCTAGTACATTATATGATACAGTAAATAGAACCATTAAAATGTACAGTTTGTTCTTCAAAAACACAAGTCCTCATACGGCTTTGTAGCAAGAAAAATAAAAAAGCTAATTTTTTTGCTAGGCAGGGAGGGAAAAATAACATTACATAAACAAAAATCACTGCAGTTTGCGGGGGTTAATTTGGAGTATTTTTTAAAAATAAAATTGGTGCAGCAAAAATCTTTTTGAAAAAGAAAACCCTGAAAATGTACATCATGATTATACTGTGCAGCTGTGTTTATAGTATATTTTCTGCATACAGTACATTAGTTTGAGTTGTTGCCTACCCTTTAGGAATATTAAGAACTTAATAAATTTACACAAGGTTCTGTATTATCTGGAATGAAAACAGCATCCTCAGAAATTTCAGACAGTTATTTTGATGGAACTGTAAATAACTTGTGGTTACACTGTAGGACATATTATAATATGATCCCATGCTGACTTTAGAAGTCACTCATTATGGAGCTTTTAATAGTAGCAACAAACCCTGTCTGCATTACTTTGGCTCATTGTTTTTAAAGTCTCAGTACATAAATTAGTACACACAAATTTGAGGTTGGCATAATGTTAGCTTACTAAGCTGAAATAGCATATTTCCTCTTTCAAATTCCATTCATATGATTTAAGAGTAGACTCTGTAACATAAGGTTCTTGTTTGGGGTATTCTGTGGAAATTGCACTGTTTCTAAATTGCACATTATTGATTTCTTCTGACTCATGACTGAAATATAGAAAAAAGAAAGGTCAACATAGATTTGAGAAATGACTTGTTTTCCTTATATCTTTGAGGAGGACATATTATATATCATTGGTAATTCTATTGCGTTTTGGAGCATTTGTAAAATATTGTTTGGGAAATGTAGTATATTCTAAAAGTGTGCCGAGCAAAGAAGAGTCTAGATGGTAATGATAGCACAAATAGAATATACTCCAGTCTAGAATAAACTAGTATAATTCTATAGAAATACAATTGTATTTTTAATAGAAAAATCTGAAAACTGTTAAAAACAGAAAAACACCAAATATAAGTTTATTTTGACTCACAAAAAGTACATACATATACTGCATTCTGTGAGAAGAGATACATTTCAGATTTCACTTACAGTTGCCTTAGTAAAAAATATCTCTTTATCAATGCAAATTCTTTAGACTTCTACCAAAAATCTATAGTCATTCACGATATTAATTATTAATAATTATTTAAATAAAAAATATTTATGGTATGTCAACTTTGATCATTTGTATCCATTCCGTTATCATTGGTCTGACACAATTGATAAGAGAAATCAATGTATTATGCAATATGTGCATCTGTCATGCCTGTGTAGCCAGATAAAAAAATATTGGGGCATATTTATCAAGGCAGACTTTTGGCATAATTTGTAGCAAAAATAATAGCCTAGGTGCTTTATATCAAATTTACTATGTGTTTTATACAGTTTCTAGATACTTTTACACCTTAGTCGGAAAAGGGGGAGTTGCTTCTGTAAACTGGTGTGGCTTTGTGGAAAGTGATGTGGCTTAAGGAGATACCATGTGCCAAAAAAATTGCCAACATTTTGCTGTAGTTGGTGGCATAAAGTAAGCCAAATTAAATGTGTAAAGTTGGACTAGAGTTCTACCATGAACCAGATTTATCAGTACTATGGTAAATGTGGTGCACTGGAAGACTGTCTTGTCTAACTTTACACTGTCTAGGAGTTAGAGAGTATTGATAAATCTACCCCACTGTATTCAATATATTTATATTCAGCTCACTGAGATGTCTAGCACCACAACTTATATCACCAGACACAAAACTAACCGTATTAAAATTATGGCATCATCTAGGTGTTTTGGTACCACGTTGGAGGGAGCAGAGCCAGAAGAACTGTGCATATGGTAATAGCTCTTACTTATTTAGTTAAGTCTTTTCTGGTTATAATGACAACAATACCTTCATTTTGTAATTTAATGTTTTATAGCATAATTTACAATAACATTATTAATATTATGTCACGGGACAACAATTTGTTTCAATAATTTTTCTTCCTTGAAATATTTTGGTTATTGTGATAGAGCCATTTGAGCCGAACACAAATATACTTTCAGATTGTCTGTATAACATAGAAATTTTGAGAAACATGAGACTAAGTTTGAATTATTTATAACACATATAAATCCTACAGAGAGGATTAGTTCAATTGAGCTAAAAGTATTTTACTGCTTGTTTCTGTTAATACTTAATGTCAAGGGCATCTTGCACTTGTATCAAACAATAGTGATGGATTCAAGTACCCTTGATAACATTGTTCCATCATGGCAATGTCTTGGTAAAACCATTCACCATGTTAATCATTGATTGCACCAGGATGTGCAAGAAAGACTTTCAAGCATAAATGCAGAAAATGAGTTTTCAATGACATGTTGCACTTAATCACTTTGTAAGCTTCCAGAAGGTGTCAAACAGTTTTATCTAGTTTGCTGCTTAATAGTTGTAGAAGGAAATTCTCAGCAACATCTCTGAATGATTTCCAAGCGATCTTCTCAGGACCCATCAGCAACTCTTTGCATTGCTGCCACTCATGATGTGTCAGATTTGTGGGATAGAAAAAATACCCTTCATAGTCTTGGCATCAGGTATTCTTGGGAAAATTCTTCTCAAGTAATAAAAACCTTATCCTTTTTTGTTCATTGTGTTTACTAAATTTTTCATCAGCTCAAGTTGTATGTAAAGTGGAGGCAAAAATATCATTCTGATAATACTGTTGTAAATCTTTTTTGATGTGACTATTAGTCTCTTTTGTTATATTGATTGTACTATGGGATACACTACTGCCAACTTCCATCTGTGTATTATCTATTGATGTTGCATTCTTTGAGCTGACCTTGTTTCACTTTTGTTGTAGTATTTACAAGTGGTAGTGATTTCTGATCCCTGATGAATCCTGGTGCAACTATAGGAGGAAATGAATCAGAAGAAATAAGTCAAATTTACCAAAAGATGTCAGATGCGTTAGTTTTTATTTATTAATATAGGAGTGATATTTAGCTTGCAAACCTTATCATGTCTATCCCCTTATTGTTGATGTTGATAAGCCTGATTGATATGGTAGCGAATAATAGGGTTATCTGTACGTAGGTTAGGTTGCGGTGGGGTCGCCTCTATTGGGGTGGTTGCTCCATATTGTTCATAGGTAGAAAGTAGTATAGTATCTTTAGAGGTTAGTAGGGATTTTTAGGTTTTTTTATACATATATTTTAAAAAGTATCTATTAAAGCTTAAGTCTTATTGATATACTTTTTTCATGTGTGCAGCATAACCAATAGGTACTTTATGGACATTGAAATTGTGTAACAAGACAGCTTAGAGCTTAGCAATGATGAATTAATAAAGAGATCCTACTGTTATGGCTCATGCATAGAACCTAAAGCTGTGACCAACCCTTCAATGTTAGTACAGAAGCATAGGTTTATATCCTTTGCAAAAGAAATTGTCAAGTCATCTTGGTGGTTTCGAAAAAAAAAAAACTTTTATACCAGGTAAAAGCAAAGGCCATGCATGAAGTTTTGAACCCAGTAGCTGTGTTTGAAAGTTTGAATTGGTATCGGTCTCTATTTCTGACCCATGGACTGCAACATCTTTGTCTGTTGCCACTTCTGTTCTACTTGTCTCTAATGGTTTTGGTACTTGAAGATTTTCATCACATGGCACGTGGACCTTTTGTTCATGGTATTGACTGGCAAGAATCTCTCAGCCAAGTTCTAGGATCACAGTATACATTGCATAACATATGTGAGGAGCCAGGCTTTGTTTTGATCAACAATCTAACAAACAAAGTACAGATCATAAGCTTTCATCATAACAGCTGTTATGGCGCTGTCTATATTTTAGATAACCTGCTTGAACAGTAACAATGTAGCAATGTCTTAGAACAAGTGCATCAATATATAGACACAAATGGATATCAATCATATGTTGGCATATGTGGGTGAGCTGCTTTTAAAGCCTTTGCAGGTATTGTCCAGACATGCCTAGATATGTCCAGCCATTCCTGATTTGTAACAATTCCACTAAATTTATGCAGTTGCGAGGTTGTTTACTTTATTTAAAAAATAAATAAGCTATAGCTGCGTAAATAAAATAAATCATTCTCACCTTCCACATTTGTTCCAGTGCTGACTCTATGAAGTTTTTTCCTTGTCTTCTGTTTCCTTCCTGTCTTTGTCCAAAATTGGATATAACCTCTGTAGCTGCTGATTGGATGCAATGGTCATGTGCCACTGACTTACATCACCATTCAGACCTGTTTACTTCTGAACAAGGCAGTGCCTGGTGACATCTCATTTGGTTGCAAGATCAGTGCAGGAACGAAGGTAAGCAGGAATATTAGTATGTTTTTTTTTTTTATTTTACGTTATTTGGGTAGCATTTTCTAATTATCTTATTTTTAATAAAATGATCAACATCATTAAATCAAATGTAATTAATAAATATTTTTGCTTTTACTACCCTTATAAATCTGTTTGTAGCAATCAGAAACATACATACTGTAAAAAAATAATTGTGAAAGCATCATAGCTGTTGAATTTGATTTATATACTTTACATTTTTATTCATTTTTAGTGTTACATTATTTTTAAAAAGTTTAATAACAACTTAAGTTGAGATGTTTACTATACCAGATACATTTCTGTATTTTATTCCTACTGTGTTAAGACTTTGGGCCACATGTATGAAACGGGTTTGGTCTAAAACTCACTTTTTTCCCCATAGTCCCGAATAGGCCATCTTGAACCACTTAGTAACTGGCTGTGTAGATGTGAGGGTCGTCGGATGCCATCCCTCTGATTCCCCAATCCCCCCAAAAGTGTTTTGCCGTCATGGACATCTATGGTTTATCAATAGAATGTGCCACCATCAGTAGATGTCAGTCCCACCTTTGAGACCTGCACCTCTCCAGAATGGGCCCCCAAAACTCTCCATTCTGAAGTGATTGTGCAAGCACGGCTCCTCTCCAGTCATTTCAAGGGGCGCTACAAATTCAGCAAATCCCCTGTACAAATATAGATATACATATAAATGCTCAATATAAGCGGTAGACTTCATCATGTATGTGGCTTGCTTTCCATGCAGCATACATTATCATATGTGGCATAGGTATAGGTCCTGTAGATTGTAAGCCCTCACGGGCAGGGTCCTCTCTCCCTCTGTACCAGTTGTTAGTCACTTATTGTCACTTTGTACTTGTTTGACCAATGTTATTTATGTAACCACCTCAAATGTACAGCGCCCTGGAACCAAGGGCGCTCTAAAATAAATAATAATAATAATAATAATAATAATAATAATAATAATAATAATAAAAAAACCGTTTGATACATGTGGCCCTTAGAGAGGAAGGCCACCTTAATTGATAATAGAGTCAAGTTAAAAAATGGGTGAGCTTGAGCTTCAACTGATGGTTAGAAAATTTCTCATCTGGTGAGGGAATTCATATGCAAAAACCTGAATTGGGATTGAGTGCAGAACTAAGCTTACAAAACTATGTCAGAAAATGAAAGAAGATGAATTTGCTCTGCTCTTTAATATGTACTGTGGGATATTAGTGACTGCTGGTTTAATACTGATAACTACTGGTATACTACAGATAACTGCAAGTTTGTGTTTACTCACAACAAGTACTGTACTGTATATATACATCCAAAAGCTATAGGAACAAATTTTAAATAATCTTCTCCATTGAATTTCTAGGAAGAGAATCAGTCATATTTCCTTTAAATCTTGGACCCAGTGAATTCTGTCCTGTTTTATTGTAAAATTTGGGTAGTTTTATAGATTCAAAATATATGATCAAAACTTGACTAATGTGAGCCAGTTTTAATAATATGGCTCCTTATTTCTTGCCTCCCCACTTTCCAAGAGTCTTTACTTTTTTATTTTTACCACAAAATATACTGGGAAACCAAAAAAAAAGTCAAAAGGGGGTGAAATGTGGAAAAAATGTACTTGTGTCATGTTTGCGGAGGTTTTGATTTTACAGCATTCACTCTTTGGTAAAAATTATGTATTATCTGTATTCTGCCGGTTTACACAATTCCAGCAACACAAAATATGTAGGGTTTTTGTTATGATTTAGTACTGCTAAAAATGCAAACATTCATTTCTTAAGTTTATGCCACAGCACAATTTTCTGCAACCAATAACTTTTTTGTTTTTCCACCTATGGACCTGAGCAAGGGTGCATTTTTAATGGGCTGAAGTTCACTTTTTATTGGTACAATTTTGGAAAGGATCACTTTATATTCCAATTTTTAGTGGACATACAATAACCTAAAAAACCGCAATTTTGACATTTTTTTCTTCTATGTTGTTCAGTGTATGGGATAAATAATGTTTTATTTTAATAGATCAAACTTTTAAGGATACGGAGATATCAATAATGTGTAACTTTTTAAAACATTTTTTTATTATTTTCAAAATGGGAAAAGAGGGATGATTTGAACTTTGAATATTTTTGATAAATTTTTATACTTTCAGACTCCCCATGGGGTGCCTATTGGAGCAAGAAATGGTGCGTGGCACTGTTTCTCACGCTGTTACACGCCGCGGTCACGATCACCACAGTGTCTAAGAGGTCAAACAGTAAGAAATTGAGCTAGCTCTATTCCCTTCTATTAGCAGCGGGTGTCAGCTGCAATTAGCAGCTGACACAGGACTTCTATGTAGCGGGGTTACCTAGGAAGCTCACTACATAGGAACTTACCGACACCAGGACATAGGACAGGGGCCTTCGCTGTCTATATTAAAAATATAGAGACCAGCACTGCTGAGAGGGGGGCTTCACAGATTCAAATTGTCCCTCTCGCAGACAGAGAGAGAGGAGGGCCCAGATGCTCCATGCACAGTGCGCTGGAGATGTAAGTTTAAATGTATTGAGCACAGCTGTGAAGTGCAGCGAGGGCCCTCTCCTTTCCTGAGCAGTGCCACCCAGCGTTCCTATCTAGCTAAGGGGGGCCCCAGGAGCCTATATACATAACTGACTCAGGGGATATATATATACCTCCCTAACTGAGGGACCCACATACACCTGTCTAACTGAGGGGACATATATATATATATATATATATATATATATACCTGTTTGGGGGCCCATGTATATATACCTGCCCAAGGGGCCCATATATATATTTGCCTAACGGAGGAGACCGTATATATACCTGCCTTACTGAGGTGCCCATATAAGTACCTGCCTAACTGAGGGGTCCATATATATACCTGCCTAACTGAGGGACCCATATATACCTGCCTAACTGAGGGGCCCATATATATATACCTGCCTAACTGAGGGGCCCATATATACAGTATACCTACCTGAGGGGACATAAATATACCTGCCTAACTGAGGGAACCTATAGAGCCTCCTATCTGATGAGGGGAGCAATATAGCTATCTGACTGAGGGAACTTATATACCTATAAGTAAGGAGTTGCTGTAAAAGTGAGGATTCTAAGATATTTGTATCCAAATCTGCAGGGACGAGTATTGGCTGGGAGTAGTCAGCTTGATGGTGTGGACCGGATGGAGAAACATCACCTGTGAGTCACAAAAGGTACTTGAACTGTAATCACTTATATAGGTGCAAAGTGTAATGGTTTATATTCAGTAATGGTGTGGCGGTACTATTCAGTCTCTATCAGGGGTGGGCAATTAATTTTCCCATGGGGCCACATGAGAAGTTGGAATGGTTTTAGAGGGCCTGACTTATAATAATAATAATAATAATAATAATAATAATAATAATAATAATAATAATAATAATAATAATAAAGTAGGGTGAACGGGGAAAATTTTGTTTGTGGGGTTTATTTTTGTGGATTCTTTGTTTGCGTTATTAATGACATGTTATCTTAATTTGTGGGATAGTAGAATTCCATTGAAACCAGATTTATAAAAAGTGTTAAATGTGTTTTACCAGTTTTTCTTAGACCAATAACCTCTTCTGTTAGCTCAGCTGTGTCAGAGATAGGCTGTTATGGGGTTAGGGTTTTTATTTGTATCATCTTCCATTTTAGGGTGCATATGACTTTTCCACCTTCAATTCCAATTTTATAGCAAAGATGAGCTGGCTCACACAAAGACACAATTCCGACATTTTTGATGGCGGTAACATTTACAAATAATGTAGTTTTAAATCTTTTTTTTCTCCTGCCTCACCTGGGTATTTGTACAAGTGATCATTAGTAAAATATACTACGGTACTCGTGTACTGCAGTATATTGTCATTCAAGCGATCCCCTTTAACACCTTGCCACAATTAGCGTAGGTAGGTAGCTAGGTTAGGAAGATAGTCCTTCAGTAGAGTAAACCCTATATCCTGCAAAACTGTCTGTAAATGTAAAAAGTTGTACAGAAAGTTCTGCAGGAGGCAAACCAGACAGGAAAGTAAAGAGTAAAAGCAGCAAACTATGTGCCCTCCTCACCAGACTACAGTGTAAGAAGTGAATGGTGTGTTCCTAGGAGATAGATGGCAGGGATGACTTTCAGGACATCTTGTCGCTAGTGTTGTTAACGTCTCTTTCAGGAACACCAACAGAGATCCAGAGTCACCTGACTGTGCCTGGATTTGGTACCAGTGCAGGAAGCAGTGGTCGTCTTCCCCTTGTTTTTTTCCTTTAAGCCCAGACCGCCATGATGACTTCTCCTGGCCATGACTCGTTTCTGCAGAATTTACCACATACACATCTTAGAATCCATTCTTTTTCAGCAGCTCCTTACTTATAGGTATCTAAGTCCCTTTAGTTAGGCAGATGTGTAATTCCTCTCAGTTAGGCAGGCACATATAGATCCATTCAGGCAGGTGCATATAGATTCCCTCACGTAGGTACACATAGATCCATTCAGTTAGGCAGGTACATATAGTGGGTACGGAAAGTATTTTAACCCCTTTAAATTTTTCACGTTTCATTGCAGCCATTTGGTAAGATAAAAAAAAGTTCTTTTTTTTGCTCATTAGTGTACACTCTGCACCTCATCTTGAAAGAAAAAAAACAGAAATGTAGATATTTTTGCACATTTATTAAACAAGAAAAACTTAAATATCACATGGTCATAAGTATTTAGACCCTTTGCTCAGTATTGAGTAGCAGCATCCTTTTGAGCTAGTACAGCCATGAGTCTTCTTGGAAATGATGCAACAAGTTTTTCACACGTGGATTTGGGGATCTTCTGCCATTCTTCCTTGCCGATCCTCTCCAGTTCCCTCAGGTTGGATGGTGAACGATGGTGGACACCTATTTTCAAGTCTCTTCAAAGATGCTCATTTGGGTTTAGGTCAGGGCTCTGGCTGGGCCAGTCAAGAATGGTAACAAAGTTGTTCTGAAGCCACTGCTTTGTTATTTTAGCTGTGTGCTTAGGGTCAATGTCATGCTGGAAGAAAAACCTTCGGCCCAGTCTGAGGTCCAGAGCACTCTGGAAGAGGTTTTCATCCAGGATATCTCCATACTTGGTTGCATTCATCTTTCTTTCAGTTGCAACCAGTTGTCCTCTCCCTGCAGCTGAAAAACACCCCCACAGCATGATACTGCCACCACCATGTTTCACTATTGGGATTGCAGGATTGTGTTATGCATGTGATGAGCAGTGCCTGGTTTTCTCCACACATACTGCTTAGAATTAACACCAAAAAGTTCAATCTTCGTCTCATCGTACCAGAGAATCTTATTTCATTTCTCATAGTCTGGGAGTCCTTCATGTGCTTTTTGCAAACTGTATGCGGGCTTTCATATATCTTGTACTGAGGAGAGGCTTCCGTCAGCACACTCTGTCATAAAGCCCAAACTGTGGAGGGCAGCAGTGATAGTTAGACTTTTTTGGAACTTTCTCCCATCTCCCTACTGCTCTAGGAGCTCACCGACAATGATCTTGGGGTTCTTTATTTAACCTCTCTCACCAAGGCTCATGTCCCACAATTAGCTTAGTTTGGCGGACGGCCAGGTTCTAGAAAGAATAGGGTGACATCCCAACTTTCCCATTTAAGGATTATGGAGGCCACTGTGCTCCTAGGAACCTTGAGACCCTCATAATTCTCATGTGCCAGAGCACTGTAAGCTATGAGGTCTTATATAGACAGTTGTGTGCCTTTCCTAATCAAGGTCAATCACTTTAATTAAACACAATTGAACTCCAATGAAGGAGTAAAATCATCTCAAGGAGGATCAGAAGGAAATGGACATCATGAGTGTCACAGCAAAGGGTCTGAATACTTATGACTAGAGATGGGCGAATTTCTCGAAATTCGGTTCGCTCACTTTGCCGAATTTCCCGACAAAAAAAAACTGCGTTCCGATTACTCGGGACTAACACGTTAAAAAACAGCTATTTCCAGGCTGCACAGAGCCTGCAGGGTGCTGTAGAACGTGTGCCATGCTTTAAATATGCAGAGGGAGCTTGTTTGTCTTCATACAATGTTATGTTTTAGTATGACACGCACATGAAAGCCGCCGCTCTTACATCGCTTCACTATAAAATTCCCTGCTCGTAAGAGGGAAAAAATCTGACCAAAAACTGAAGCGGGAATGTTGCCTGATAAAGTCATGGCCGCGAAAGCTGGAAAAAAACAAGCTGAGAGCTCAGAGTGGCAACTTAAGGACAGAGTTTGGAGGTGACAGGCGGCAGCTACAGCAGCATGAGGTCAGACCGTGACACATGACAATCTGGAGGTGGCAAAAAGCAAAGTAGGCCACAGGAGTGGCCACAATACAGAGAGTGTAGGTGACGGCGGCATACACATGAGGTCAGAGAGTGCACAAAGACATTCTGGAGGTGGAAAAAACAGGAGTAGGCCACACAGTGGCACAATGACAGAGAGTGGAGGTGACGGCGTAGCACATGAGGTCAGACAGTGGCACAATCATATTCTGGAGTGTGGCAAAAACAGGAAGTTAGGCCACAGAATTGGCACAATGACAGAGAGTGGAGTCACGGCATCAGCAGCATGAGGTCAGTACAGTGGCACTACACATTCTGGAGGTTGGCAAAACAGGAGTGTAATGGCCACAGAGTGCACAATGACAGAGAAGTGTGAGGGACGTGGCAGCAGATGAGGTCAGACAGTGGCACAAATGACCTTCTAGGAGGTGGTAAAGACAGAAAAGGCCACAGAGTGGCACAATGCCACAGTGACTAGGTCCACGGCAGCAGCCACACAGCAGCATGAGGTAACAGTGGCACAATGACATTCTGGAGGTGGCAAAAACTGGAGCTATGCCACGAGTCACAATTACAGACGAGTGGAGGTGACGGCTGCAGGAGCAACAGCATGAGTAAGAGAAGTGGCACAATGACACCGTGTGGAGGTCGACGGCAGCAGTCCACAGCAGCACATGAGGTCAGACATGGGGGGGGGGCCCACAATGAACAGAGAGTGGAGGTGGTGGCAATACCAGTCCAGGTAAAGATGGTGTGGTGGAAGATGGAGAAACTGGCAACGATTGTGTGGCATCAGGCGGGTTGGCGGCAACAGAATAGTTGCTGAGCAGGTAGTTTTAAACCAGACTCATTTCTCACAGTTTGGGTGAGGCGTCATGGGGTGATTGTAGTCTGACGCCTAAGGCTTTGGTGTGTGGAAATCCGGCCGATCCACGCCTGATTACATCTTGACAAAGGTCAGTCGTTCCACATTTCCCATGGACAAGCGGGTTCTCCTTGTGGTAACGATGGCCCCCGCCGCACTGAACTCCCGCTCTGATGCCACACTACTGGCCGGGTGTAACGGCTGGGTATTGGATCCTCTGGACCACCGCAAGCAATGATAGCTAAGCCAGGGAACTGGAAGGGGGGGGAAAGGGGGAATCTAAGAGCCCCCGTTTTTCACCAGAGCCCGCCGCAAAGCGGGATGGACTTGCTGCGGCGTGAGGCTACCAGGTCGTCCCCCCTGACATGACTTGCTCGAGATGGCGGCCGAGGTGCAGCGAGGTACAGAGTCGTATCCCAGTAAACGTAGTCGTGGGAGCAGTAAGGTCAGGCAGACGGAATGGTTTGTGGTCGTAACAGGCAGGAAGGTCAGGGCAGGCGGCAAACGTTCGGAGTCGAGAAAACGTAGCAAGGGGTCTGGTCACTGTAAGGCGAGAAAAAAACTTTTGGCACCCTTTCTCTAGGGCACGGGGCAACTAGATCCAGCAAAGGAAGTCCTGCTGACGTCACCTAAAATAGGGGAAGCACCTGGCAAGCTACCAATTAATCGGCGCGCTGTCCCTTAAAATCACAAGGAACAAGCGCGCGCACGCACTAAGGAATGGGCCACGCAGCCATGGCGGCGGGGACGTCAACAGAGGCAGGAACAGTCAAGTTGAGTGAACGAGTCGCGCGCGCCCGCGGCCGTCCCACGGCCCGCACGCCATCCTCCCCGGTCAAGGGATCCTGGAGAGAGGGCACGGGTGCGCCTGCGGCCCGCTGGCCGGAGCGCGGCGCCGCCCGCTACGCCAGGCAGGACAGCTTCTCCACTGCAAACTCGGCAAGTTGCGGCCACACATCCAGTTTGGCTGCCCAGTAGTCCAGCGGATCATCTAACAGGGGGGCAGAGTGCTGTCCAAGTAGGCCATCACCTTGTTGGTTCAGGGTCTGCTCCAGGTCCTGCTGCTGCTTCTGCTGGCGAATGCCCTCCTCACTAGGGTGGGTGAAGGGGAAGCTGCTCTCAGTGACTCCATACTTAGGTGCTGCTGATGGGAGCAGGTACTGCTCCGAACCCCCACACCTTCCGCCAGGCAGCCGCTTGGCAGTAGTAACGTGACTGCTGAAGAACCCCCCCAGAACTGTCAGAGTAGGGGACGATGCCGCACATAAGGCAGCGGCCAACTGACTACGGAGGATTTCCCTATAGTATTTGAGTTTGTCCTCCTTCTCATTAGCTGGGAAAAAGGCTCCCATTTTGGAACCGGTAGCGAGGTCAATAGGGTGGAGAGCGCAGAGTCACCCTCTCCGGATGCTTGACTATTCCGCTGTCACTAGCCAGGCAAAATCAGCATGCTGCGGCCATCTGCACGATGACTTCGAGGGGCTCCCGCCTCCATCCACTGTTCTACGCCAACAGTGTGCTTGTGGGTCATCTGCCTCGTCTTCCTCATCTCCATCTACTCTTCCAGCCGCACCTGCCCTCCTCTCATGTCACCTGAGTAGAAAAACCACTCACTTCACCAGACAATGCTATCAGCTCCAAGGCCTCCTCCTCCTCCATTTCAGTCCCCACCGGACTCATGTGCCACGAGAAGTAGTCGCCACGTCTCCAGGCCCCTGACTCAGACAGGATTTTACAGCATCTGTTCCAGGACAAAAGCATGAATGACGTTATCATCCCGTAGTCCTGCGACTGACAAATTTAACATGGCCTCCTCGAATGGCCTAACAAACGCAGGTTTCACGCATGAGTTTTTTGCCACTGGCTGACATCAAATTACAAAGGGGAGTACTCCTGGACCGCCTGGATCATCAAAAAAATCGTTAATGGCCTTTCTCTGGTTCATACAGTCGGTCCAACATTAGCAGGCTGGAATTTCCAACGGTGGAAACAACGCATATCAGAGTGTTTTGGGGGAGGGCCGTTTCTGCAGCGCAAACCGAGGAGGTGTTTCCTGTCTTTGTAGGAATGCATGAAGTGCATGCACATTTCCTGGCCATTTTCAGAATCTTCTGAAATCGGTGAAAGACTCAGAACCATTCACAACCAGATTGAACATGTGCGCCATGCAGGCGCATGGAACCATCCCCTCCTCGGTGCAGCGCGGACACCATGTTTACTTCCACTGTCCGTCACATGGTTCCGATTTGCAGTTGGCGCGAGAAAGCCACACCATCGGATTTCTTGCTGCATGACGCGGAGCAGTTCCTCCCCGTGTGACTTCGTTTGCCGAGGCAAGCCAGGTGTTTGAAAACTGTGTGACACCGCTGTGCCCTACACTGTGTTATGATGGAGCAGTACAGGGAGGCATAGATGGTGGGTGAAGGAGTGGATGAGGAGGAGTCGACTTGGTGCAGGAGCCGCATTTGACACGTGGAGGAGAAAGCTGTGTGTCCTGGTCCAAGTTGTTGTTTGCCTGGGTAGGAACACATTCACCCAGTTGGGCCGTAAAGGACATGTACGTGCCGCGAGCCGTATTACAGCCTCCAGACTTCCGCGCTGCCGTGCACCTTGGAACTAACCGATAAGCTTAAGACTGGCCCCCCCCCCACCCCACCTGCGTTCTACAATATTTATGAAGGCTGGTACTGCCTTATTTGAAAAGAAATTACGGCATTGGGAACAACTCCCATCTCGAGCTTGGCACAAGCCATTAGTTCTCTGAACGGTGCAGAGTCCACCATATGGAAAGGGAAGGACTGCAGTTCCCAACACTTGGACAGAGACACGGTCAGCTGCTGCATACCTTAGGATGGTTGGACGCAAACTGTTGTCTCTTTGCCAATCGCCTCGCTGAATGACTCTTGCGCCATGAGTAGTGAGGAGCAGGAGTCCTGGACCGGGAGATGTTGTCAAAGAGAAATCAGCTCCCTTCTGCAGAGGTGGAGGAGCCCTTGACTTGGCTGCAGTGACATGCGTGCCACTGGCCCTGCTAGCTGTTGCTACGACGGCAGGATGGACCACCACATCTGAGCCACATTTCTCCCAGGCCACCGGAAAGTGACCAGCATGTGTAGACGCAGGGCCGTGGTTGCCAACGTTTATCTCCCTGGCCACGCCTTCACTTTCTGCACCACAGATAATCTACATATACCCAAAATTTCGGGCTACTCCGGTTTCTTAGCAAGAACAGCCACACCGCCGAGAATCGAATTTTACCGCCAACTACCGCACTGCGTGACTACTACCGCCGGGCTGCCTCGCTGAGCACCCAGTGCCGCAACTTTCTTGACTCGATTGCGGGTTTATTACCCCCGTGGCGCTTGGGCTCCCGACCTCACACTGCTTCTACCCTGCTGACTCACGGCCACACAACCCACATGCTGGCTGCGCCGCTGCCTTACGCGCAAGCTGACCCCTCTTCTCCAGACGATGATGAAGCCCTTGCCTCACCCGGCTCCCAAGTGTGCGGTTCGGCTACATCTCACTATTTGTGTTTCATCGTCACTTCGTCCTCATCACTCAGTGCCCTTGGTTAATGTGCAGAGGCTGACCCCTCACAACATACCTCCCATGCCACTCTCCACATCTATATTTTTACCACCTACTGCAAGAAGCAGGGATAATGGCCCCCATTCTTCGCTGCCAAATTAGACTGCTGGCTGACCTCCACAAATTGTTCATCCCCGCTGAAATAGTGGCGCTGAGTCCCAGACCACATAGTAGATTTCTGGCTGAGGGAACCGGAAGGGACAGAGGAGGGTTGAGGACGTGTGAGGGCGGCTGAAACCCGCTCCCGGGCCTTCCAACTAATGGGTTTGTGTCCCCCCCCCCCCCCCCTGGAAAAAAAAACGTTCCCACCGACTCAAGGCTGAGATTGTCAATGACAACTGGAGGGAAGTGAATGACCTAGTCAACCCAATCAAGAACCCTTGGGTTGGCTAGTCAGCACACGCCGCTAGATGAAGCGGCAGTTTGTGGCCTCCCGAGTGACCACAGCTGCGACGTCCCCCTTGCTGTGACTGCGTCTGGGCCAGGAATGTTTGTGCCTCTGCCACTCGCAGGTGAAGAGCCTGCCACCTCTCTGTCTGACTTAATGTTTGTTTCCAAAATGTACAGACACTGTTTGATGAAGATATCTGTATATGATAAATACACACCCTGTACTTGAGTCCAAATGAACCCAGTAACAAGCTTGGGTAAACCTTGGATATAAATTGCGCTCCACAAATGGGCAGGACAATTGACTTGTATGAGCCGTTAAAAAAACTCTGTGTATTTTAACTGAATAATAAAAGCACAAACAGGCTTAATTAACCATCGGATCCTGAATTATGCTACAGAATTTCTTTCTGTAGGCGGTGAAAAACAAAGTTTCTTTTTACTGAGTACTACTTCAAACAACGCTTAATTAACCCCCTGTGATGTAAATCTGCGCAAAATAACTGAGCAACCAAAAACAACGAGCTTTTGTAGCGTGTGACAATGGCGGGTTTTCTTACGCTAACAACAAGAGAAAAAATTGTAGTTAATCTTTCGCTTGTGAATTAGGCTACAGAAAAATTTATTTTTTTGGCGAGTGAAAGAACGGTTTCTTTTAGTCACCACAGCTGAAAAACCAACCCTTAATTAACCCCTGGATTAAATTGTGCCAAACAATGAGTAAACCACAAACTACAACTTTTATCATTTACATGTCTTGTTTTCTACGCTACAACAACAAGAGAAAACAATGTAATATCCCTTCGCTTTGAATTAGGCGTATTAAAACATGTATTTTTTGGCGTTAGAAAGACTAATTTATTTTAGTCACCACAGGAGAAAAACCAACACTTAATTAACCCCGGTATGTAAATTGCGCCAAACAATTGAGCAATACACAAACTATGAGCTTTGTAAGTGTGTTTACAATGGCGTTGTTTTCTACTCTACACAACAAGAGAAAAAATTGTAATTAACCTTCGTCTGTGAATTAGGCTAAAGAAAAATTTTATTTTTAGGCGGTTTAAAGACGGGTTTATATTTTAGTCACCACAGCAGAAAAACAATGCTTGAATTAACCCCTGGATGAAAATTGCGCCAAACCATTGAGCAACCACAAACTACAAACTTTTTGCGTGTTACAATGGCGTGTTTTCTACGCTACACAACAAGAGAAAAATTGTAATTAACCTTCGCTTGTGAATTAGGCTACAGGAAAAATTTATTTTTTGGCGGTGAAAGACGGTTTATTTTTGTCACCACAGCAGAAAAACAACGCTTAATTAACCCCTGGATGTAAATTGCGCCAAACAATTGAGCAACCACAAACTACGAGCTTTGTAGCGTGTTACAATGGCGTGTTTTCTACGCTACACAACAAGAGAAAAAATTGTAATTAACCTTCGCTTGTGAATTAGGCTGCAGGAAAAATGTATTTTTTGGCGGTGAAAGACGGTTTATTTTAGTCACCACAGCAGAAAAACAACGCTTAATTAACCCCTGGATGTAAATTGCGCCAAAAAATTGAGCAACCACAAACTACGAGCTTTGTAACGTGATACAAGGGCGTTTTTCTACGCTACACAACAAGAGAAAAAATTGTAATTAACCTAAAATTGTGAATTAGGCTACAGGAAAAATGTATTTTTTGGCGGTGAAAAAGACGTTTTCTTTTAGTTACCACAACAGCAGAACAACGCTTAATTAACCCCTGGATGTAAATTGCGCAAAAGAATAGAGCAGCCAAAAATGAAGTGGTATTTGTATTTTAAAAACGCTGTTTCTTTAAAATGAATACAACAGGAACAGGCTTAGATCCCCCTTGGATATCAATGTTGCTGTGGAGCAACAGCATTAAAATGTATATGCAGTGCATTGGACGCACAACTGGACTTAAAGATCCAATACCCCACAAAATCAGAAAATAGAACGTTAAGAGAAGCAGTCTCTGAGACAAGCTGAGACACCCCCCAAAAATCGCGGTATAAAATCAGTTCTTCAGTAAGAGCTATTACAAGCAGCGGCGGCAGCACCTTCCCTAATCAGTAGTGTTGAGCGATTTTTATCGACAAAGTTGAAATCGGCACGGTTTTTATGTTGATCGGATTTTTTCGATCTCGCGATAATTTAGGTTAAAATCTGCGCAGAATCTATTAATATCATACCATTTTCGGCGCTTCCTGTCATTTTGGCGGCCAGCAAATCAGCTTAGAGAATAGAGCAGGGTGAGATGTGTGTGCGACGTCATGACTGAGATGTGTATGATTGCGATTGGCTGGAAAAATCACATGACCTCGTTTTACATAGAACAGCTTCCTGTTCGCCTCAGTGTTGTCAGCGTCTCAAGGAATAGGACGTGCGCTCTGCCTGCCCGTCCAAACAGCTCACGAAATTTCTATCTGACAGAGAAAGCTTACTTTTAGCTGTAAACCTTACAACTTGTTAGATTAGAGATTGGAAATTTTAGGTAGTTAGGTGAGAATTTTAAAGGAGCATCTACCCTGTAAAGTCACGGGGAGGGAAAAGGGGGAGGGGGGGCGCGGCAAACACAGCAAGCTTTTTAAAAAGGGATACTGGAAATGTCACACAGACTTAGTGTAGACATTACACTACAAAAGCTTTATTATTAACAGTTTTCTATTGAAATATTTCTGGATATTGGGGAGCCTGAACTTATATTAGGATACACATCTTTTTAGTAACTGCAGGTCTCTTTGTTAGGTCCCAAAACCCACTTTAATTATCAGTATACATTTCAGATAGGTGTTCATTTTCATTTTTGCCCATTCCACATTTGTTCATATATCCACCTTGCAGTTAAATTAGAACCCACCCAATTTTGAAAGTCAGCACAGGTTGATAGGTGCCAAAAATACCTTGTATTATCCGAATACATTACAGATACGTGTTTGACTTTGGCACACTACAGCTTTGTTCATTGAGGCACCTTGAACTTAAATGTGAATTCACCACAGGTGAATTGAAAGGTGCCAAAAATACCTTTTATTATCCAAATACATTACAGATACGTGTTTTTTGCACTTTTGCCCAGTCCAGATTTGTTGATAGAGCCACCTTGCAGTTAAATTTGAATCCAGCAATTGTGTTTTCACCACAGGTGAATTGATAGGTGCCAAAAAAATACCTTTTATTATCCGAATACATTACAGATACGTTTTTTTTTGCACTTTTCCCCAGTCCAGATTTGTTGATAGAGCCACCTTGCAGTTAAATTTGAACCCAGTGTTGCGACAGGCACCCGCGACTCCTCCTGCGGGCGCCGGCGCAGCTCTGCCCCGGTCCTCGGGATGAGTGCCGCCGCTGCCCGGGTGTCGGCGGCGGGCGCACTCGCCCTCCGGCACGCCAGTACATACCCGGCCGCGTTTCCCGTGTCCCTGCAGTCTCCCCTGTCTGTCTGGCGCCGCGTCCCCCGTGATCTAAGGGCGCGCGCGCCGGCTCTGTGAGATTTAAAGGGGCAGTGCGCCGGTTAATTGGGTAATTGCCCGGGGACTGCCCCTATTTCACCTGGGCGCTTCCGCCGCTCCCTGCCGGATCTTTAGTGCCTTGCCTATCGAGAAAGCGTTCCCTATTGTCTCGTCCTGATCTACTTTTACCGTATCCTCGCTTCCGTCTCTTGACCACGAATCTCTGCCGCCTGCCCTGACCGCCTGCCTGTCCACGACCACGAACCATAGCTGCCTGCCCTGACCTTCTGCCTGACCCCGACTACGAGCCTGCCTGACGATTTTGCACCACGCTATACTTCGGCTGCCACTGCAAGCAAGTCACGTCAGGGGTAACGACCTGGTAGACTCCCGCCGCAGCAAGTCCATCCCGCTTTGCGGCGGGCTCTGGTGAAAACCGGGACCTACTTAGATTCCGTTCCCTGGCGTGGCTTACACCATCGCTTGTGGTGGTCCAGTGGATCCACGTCCGCGTCCAGAACCGTAACACCCAGCAATTGTGTAGTTACCACAGGTGACTTGATAGGTGCCAAAAAATACCTTTTATTATCCGAATACATTACAGATACGTGTTTTTTGCACTTTTGCCCAGTCCAGATTTGTTGATAGAGACACATTGCAGTTAAATTTGAATCCAGCAATTGTTTAGTTACCACAGGTGAATTGATAGCTGCCAAAAAATACCTTTTATTCTCCGAATACATTACAGATACGTGTTTTTTTACTTTGGCTCACTACAGCTTGTTCATTGAGGCCTTGCACTAATGATACTGCAATTTGTAGTCACACAGTGTTGAAGTGCCAAAAACTTTATTAATCCGAATAATTTCAGATACGTGTTTTTTGACTTGGGCATACACTTTGTCATGAGCACTTCACTTAAATGTGAATTCACAAGGGAATTGAAGGTGCCAAAAATACTTTTATTATCTGAATACATTACAGATACGGTTTTCACTTTTGCCTAGTCCAATTTGTTATAGAGCCACCTTTCAGTTAATTTGAATTATCAATTGTATATACACAGGTGAATTGATAGGTGCCAAAAATACCTTTATACAATACATTACAGATACTTTTTTTGATTGCCCAGTCCAATTGTTGATAGGCCACCTGCGTTAATTGAATCAGCAATGTTTATAACCACATGTGATAGGTACCAACAAATACTTTATACCGAATACATTACAGATAGTATTTTTTTACTTGGCGCACTACAGCTTTGTTCATGAGCACTGCACTAAATGTGAATACAGCAATTTGTAGTTACCGAATGAAGGTGCCAAAAAATCCTTGTATTATCGAATACATGCAGATACGTGTTTTTTCACTTTGGCGCAGGCCAGCTTTGTTGATAGATCTACTTTGCTGTTAAATTTGAATACAGCAATTTTGTAGTCACCACAGGTGAATTGATAGGTGCCAAAAATACTTTTTATTATCCGAAAACATTTCAGATACGTGATTTTTTCACTTTGGAGCAGGCCAGCTATGTTGATAGATATACTTTGCAGTTATATTTTAATCCAGCAATTTTGTTTTGATTTGAGGGATTTGAGAATAGCTGTGATTTGCCGTCATTTTAATAAGAGACTTTCCAAAACCTCTCCATACCTTCTCAAATTTTTATATTTCTGAACATGGAGCGAAATTCAGGTGGTAAGCGAGCAAAGAGGACATGGAGGTAGAGGTACGAGAGAAGGTGCTCCTTCCAGTGCTGGCGACAACACGCATGCCAGCGGATCGTCAGTTGCAGGACCGTCAGGCCTGTCATCGCTGGGTCAGGGCCCTGTGAATCTCAGTAACGAACAGCGTCGCCAATCTGTCCTTCAGTGGTTAATGCAACCTGCATCCAGCAGTCTTACCTCCTCGTCCTCCCAGTCACGGCCACAAATGTCGTCATCAGCATCACCAGCATCCGTCCAACATGAAGCAGCCCAAATGTCAACTCGTGTACCCACCACTGTGGATAATCCATTTTCTGAAGACCTCTTTGATGACAAAATGCGGTTGGGGTCAGAAGGCATGTTAAAAGATCAAGAGGCCAAAGAGGATGATTTTCTCTTCTCTGACGCCCAGTTACTGATGCCATCAGAGGAGGAGAAGAAAGCCGGTCAATCGGCAAAAATCCCGGGCGGTCGGCAACGCCTTGCAGTGCCCCTTGCGTGTAGACCGCAGCTCCTGGATGCAGAATGTCAGGACGAAGAAGTCACCTGTGTTGATGATGATAATGATGACATTGCGGAACCAACGTGGTCTTTTCAGCAGAATTTGCTTGCGAGCGCTTCATCACTGGACGAGGAGGAAGACGATGGGGTAGTGTCAGTACGGGTCCGCCTCAAAAAGGGAGGGGCGATCGCAGAAGTCCGCTGATATGATTCCGCCAGCCACGGTCAGCGCAAACCCCGCTCCTCGCTTATTGCTGTCAAAAAGGTCCAGGACCTCTCAAGCCTGGGCCTCTTTGAGCAAGCCTCTGATTCCACCAGCGATGTCATATGCCGCCTTTGCCGTAAACGCATAAGTAGAGGCAAGAACCTTAGATGGTTAACAACCACCAACATGTCTAGTCACATGCAGCGAATGCATGAGTTGAAATGGAGGCAACACTTGGCCAAAAAAGGCCAGACCGACGCCGGGCCTCCAACCACTGTCACACCCTATGTCTCCGCCTCCTCCTCCTCCGCCACCACCAAGCGTTCCTCAGCTGCCCATGTCTCTCAGAGTCATGATCAGGGATCAGCCTCCGCTTCAGCCTCCAACGTCGCCCAAGTACCACCAGCACCCCCAGAGACCCATCCTACCCCTTCTCCTTCTGCCAGTTGACGACCTGCACCCGTACAGCGGGCAGTCTAGCAGCCAGACTTCTGTCTTCCAGGTTTGGGAGCAGAAGAAACACTTTAACCCAAACCATCCCAAAGCCAAAAGCCTGAAAAGTCGGCATTGCCAGGCTTTTGGCCTTGGAAATGTTGCCTTTCCGTCTGGTCGACACAGATGGGTTCCGCCACGTCATGGCCCTTGCCTGCCCCCAATACCAGATGCCGAGCAGGCATTTCTTTGCCAGAAAAGCCGTCCCTGCCCTGGCCAGCCATGTGTCATCTAAAATTTCAAGCGCGTTGTCTGCATCTGTGTCCGGAAAAGTCCATCTGACCACCGACATATGGACTAGTAAGCACGGCCAAGGCCACTATATCTCTGTGACGGCTCACTGGGTGAGCTGGGTGGATGTCTCTGGGGGTGACGGTGGCTCTCAGGCTCGGCGCACGCTCTTCAAAACTGCAAGGATGGTGCAGAGCTCTTTCCCCCAAGGTCCTCTGGTGGCATCACGTGCCCAGAGAAACAAGGTCGTGTTGAAATTAATCTGTCTTGGAGACCATCCACACACAGGTCAGGAGTTGTGGACGGCTCTCTGCAACGAGACCAAGCGCTGGCTGGGTGCCAAGAACCTTGTGCCAGGCAAGGTGGTGTCGATAACGGGCGAAATCTGCTGGCCCGCCCTAAGATCGGTAGGCTGGAGCCACATCCCTTGCCTGGCACATGTCATGAACCTTGTCGTTCAGAAATTTCTAAAGAGCTACCCGGGTCTGGACTGCCTGCTGAGGAAGGCTCGAGGTCTGAGTTTGCACTTCCACCGTTCGCACCCTGCTTCGTCCCGCCTGGCTGCATTGCAGCGTCATCTCGGCCTCCCCGTCAACCGTGGCAACACGCTGGAATTCCACCCTCCACATGCTCCAGCGATTGTGGCAGCAGCGCAATGCCATTACGCAGTACGAAGTGACACATGGCCTGACAAGCAGCGGTGCGCACCTCGGGGTGTTGAGCCACCGAGAGTGGAGGCAGGTGAAAGAGCTCTGCACCATCCTTGCCAGTTTTGAAGAAGCCACCAAAATGGTCAGTGTGGACAATGCCCTTGTCAGCATGAGCATTGTGGTGATCTTAGTTCTGGAACGATCGTTGGACACTCTGAAACAACAGGTCCCGCCAGCGACGGAGGAGGAGACGGACACAGATGCGGACACGGAGCCTTTCTCTCCGTCAAATCCACAAGGCCCGACAGTTTTTCAATTTTATCGGTCTTCATTAGGCAGTGGTTCGGGGTCCAGGGTTAGTGCAAGGCGGCGTCTCAGCTCTCAGGGTGCATCATCTGAGGCAAGTCAGTGCTGTGTTGAAGCTGTGCCGAAGGAAGTGGTGGAGGAGGAGGAGGTATTCCTAGACACCGACGTTACCGACGTCCCTGCCTTGGAAAGAGGTTGGCGCGAATTTGAGGCGGAGGAGGAAGATGAGGAAGATCAGTTTGCTAGTGCCCCTCGACCCAGAGGCTTGGGAAATCAAGGCTCCATCTCTCACATGAGTGCTTGGATGTTCCATTTCCTCCAACATGATCCTCGCATTAAGGCCATCAAAATGAACAACAGTTACTGGGTGGCCACCCTCCTGGATCCCCGTTACAAAACAAAACTCAGCACTTTCCTTCCACCCACCCAAATAGAGAGTAAAATGCAGGAAATGGAGACCTTGCTGATTGATCAACTGGAGACATCTGTTGCGTCTGCTTCACGTTCTTAAAAATGTCACGGTGGAACAACGTCAGCGACGTGACAGCAGTAGAGTGCCAAGTAGCCGTAGTGGCAGCAGCAGGCAAGGTGGCAGAAGCCTAATGGGTGACCTCTGGCAATCTTTATTTACCACCTCACCAACGCATGCAATGCAGGGCACACATCCAACACACAGAGACCAGCTTAAGATCATGGTGCACGACTATCTGCGTCTCAACACCGATGTTTTTTTGTATGTGTTCCGGACCCAATAGACTTCTGGGTATCCAAAATGGACGAATGGCCCGAGCTCGCTCGCCACGCCACATACGTGTTGTCCTGCCCAGCAGCCAGCGTAATATCTTTATTCAGCTCTTCTGGAGGTGTCATTAGAGACAAACGCATCCTGCTTTCCACAGAGAATGTGGTTCGTTTGACTTTCATAAAGATGATTGAGGCATGGATCTCTGATGATGTTGTGGCCCAATTGCGAGGTCACGATTAGTTGCCGGTCTACTTCACATTCCTCTTCAAACAGGAATGGTCCTCTTGAAAAATGTTTTTTAAAATGATCATTTCTTAACTACAATTTTTATTCTCAGTTCCCAACAGTTCATTTTGTTGGATTTGTGGTGTGGAGACTGTAAAAGACAGCAAGGTTTCATGACAACACCGTATTCCATTTACTCACTTTATATTTAGAAGTTTTCGCAGTGTCAATGGTTTTGAGGTCATGTTGCTGTGAGATACAGCTATAATTGTGGTCCTTTGGAACAGAAATGTGGCTTCAAGGGCATTATCTCCCTCATAATTTTAACAGTGGCTGAGAAGTCATATTTATAATTTTTTGGGGTCATGTTGCTTTGCAGATACAGCAATAATCATGGTCCTTTGGAACAGAAATGTGGCTTTTAAGTGGCATTTCTCCCTCACAATTTTTAACAGTGGCTGAGATATAAGTTTTTGGGGTCATGTTGATTTGAAATGCAGCAATACTACAGATCCTATTATAAATAAAAATGTTGTTTCTAACAGACATTTGTTCTTCACAATTGTCAAAAGTGGCTCAAGAGTCATGTTTTGAATTTTTGGGGGCATTTTGCTGTGACATACAGGTATACTACAGGTCCTATAATTAAAAAAAATGTTGTTTCTAACCGACATTTGTTATTCACAATTGTCAAAATTGGCTCATGGGTCAAGTTTTGAATTTTTGGGGGCATTTTGCTTTGAAATGCAGCTAGACTACAGGTCCTATTGTAAAAAATGTGGTTTCTAACAGACATTTGTTCTTCACAATTGTCAAGAGTGGCTCAAGGGTGATGGTGCTGTCAGAAACAGGAATAGGTAGGACACTGTTAATGGACACATATTGCAAAATGACTTGTTTTTGCAAGATCTTTAACATAGCTATCAATCTCTGTATTGAGACAACCCATTTAATACAATAAAAAAAAAGAGAAACAAAGACATGGTCGGATTCCATCCTATTTTAAAAATGTGTTTTCTAGAATTAAACTACCAAAAAACTTGCATGTACAAAATAGCTGGTAAAAAAAATTCCTCTGAATTGTACAAGGGAGGTACAGGAAGACTTGACCAGATGTAGGTTATTCAGAGGACATGGAGTATGGAGCACAAACAGAGAACAAAGAACAGAGACAATTTCCCCCAGCACATTGAGTAAAATAAGAAAAAGAATGCCAAGAAAAAGGGCACCTGGGTGGAACAGGAGCGTTAACCACCAGTATTTACAAGTGAAGCTCAATTGGTCCGCACTCATACGAGGGGCAAGCCTACCCAGGTCTTGACTGTAGTACTGAGGAAGGCTGGAGGTCTTACCTCACACTTCCGCTTCCACACTCTGCTTCAGCATGACTGTTTTCGTTGCTGCGTCATAAGGGCATCTTTACCGTGTTAATAGATGACGGACGCCAGCCTGGGCTCTCACCGCACCCACTGTAACGCCGGCCCTGGCAGCTGAACCTGCGTGTTAATAGATGACAGATGCTAGCCTGGGCTCTCACCGCACCCACTGTAACTCCGGCCCTGGCTGCTGAACCTGCGTGTTAATAGATGACAGACGCTAGCTTGGGCTCTCACCGCACCCACTGTAAGTCTGGCCCTGGCAGCTGGACCGCCGTGTTAACAGATGGCTGACGGCAGCACTGGTTCTCACTGTTAGGGGCAATCAGAGAGCTTCAATTTCTCTAAAAAATCTGATTTTGAAAAAGGTGACTTCTGTGAGGTTAAGTAGTGTCAAAAAGGGCTCCAGGGCTGGACACAAATTGCACAATTTGAGACTTAAAATTTTCTGGGGCTGGAGTCACTATGGGGTCGCATAATTTGATCTCCAGGGGTGTCTGTCCCTAATCACTGAAGAAGGATTTGGAGGAAAAATGAAACCATTGAATTGATTGGCTGAATCAGTCTAAGAAGCCAGAGGGGCAAATGTCTTCTCAACTAAGAAGTGTTTATGGGATGATTAGGACATAAATATTACTTATGGGGTGTGCGGACAAATTAACACATCTACAAGTGTAAAAATACCTTTAAAAACTGCAGGGAGGGGTGTATGTTGTATGTTATCACACTTGAAAAAAAAAGCAAAATGATAATAATGTAAAAAAATAAATAAAACTTCCCTAAATACATTCTGTAAACAAATGTCAAAAAATATACTAAATGACAGTCACTGTACAAAATAGCATAGTGCCACTTTGTGATCTGTGGATCAAACAGGTTTAAGGGTCATGCCGTGGCCCAGGACAGATACAGTCAATGTACAGTTCAAATAAAATGGTGGTTGAAAGACTCCTTTTCCAGCACTTTTTAATCTGGGATTCAGACAGGTTTGGGGCTCATGCTGTGGCCCAGGACAGGTATAGTAAATGTCCAGTGAAACTAAAATGGTGGTTCAAAGACTCCTTTTCCCGGCACTTTTTAAATCTGGGGGTCATGCAGGTTTGGGGCTCATGCTGTGGCCCAGGACAGATATAGTCAATGTCCAGTGAAACTAAAATGGTGGTTCAAGGACTCCTTTTCAGGCACTTTTTAATCTGGGGGTCAGACAGGTTTAATGGTCATACTTCGGTACAGGACAGATATAGTTTATGTCCAGTTCAACTAAAATGGTGGTTAAAAGACTCCTATTACTGGCACATTTTTTATCTCGGGGTCATGCAGGTTTGGGGCTCACGCTGTGGCCCAAGACAGGTATAGTCAATGTCCAGTTCAACTAAAATGGTGGTTCAAAGACTCCTTTTTCCGGCACTTTTTAATCTGGAGGTCAGACAGGTTTAATGGTCATTCTGCGGTACAGGACAGATATAGTCAATGTCCAGTTCAACTAAAAATGTGGTTCAAAGACTCCTTTTTTCCGGCACTTTTTAATCTGTGGTCAGACAGGTTTTAACTGGTCATATCTAGTAGATACTGAACAGGTTAACATCTGGGGGTCATGCAGGTATATGTGGGGTCTCAGTGCTGCGTTCCAGGACAGGGATATTCAATATCAAGTTCAAGTAAAATGATGGTTAAAATTAGACTGCCTTCTGGCACTTTTTAATTTGTGGGTGATGCAGGTTTAAGGGTCAGGCTGTGTACAAGACAGGGATAGTGAATGATCTGTGAATTTTTTTCTGTGGCTTTTATAACCTAAGTGTGTTGCTTAAGATGTAGCATGTATCCATTTGACTGTTGTGGATGTTAATTCCAGCTTCTCCAGCCCTGTTTGGGTGTAATAATGAAGGTGTTGTTCCTCTTCCATAGACTTTAATGGTCATCAGCGATAATCTATTATCGACTATCGGAAATCATCTTGATAATTGCCGATATGACTATCGACCCGACGTCAACGTAATCGCTCATCACTACTAATCAGTACAGTGAGAGCGGTATGAGCTCCCTGCGTCGCGCCCAGACTTATATAGTGCGGTGACGTCACAGAATCCTGCCAGTCTCTAATTGGCTTCATCTCTGCACATGTCATGCAGGCTATGCCCTTCTTCCTCCCAGAGTGCTTTGCCCCATGTAACGCCATTTGCTCGCAGCCATTTTATCAATCAAAAGCACACTTCGTTCACCCGAAGTCCCCCAAACTATGACCTCGTTCAGAACCGAAGTTTTCCTGAAATTCTAAACAAATTCCACTTCATTAGAATCAATTCGCCCATCTCTACTTATGACCATGTTATATTTCAGTTTTTCTTGTTTAATAAATTAGCAAAAATATCAATAAATTAACTTTTTTGATTTTACCAAATGGCTGCAATGAAACAAAGTGAAAAATTTAAAGGGGTCTGAATACTTTCCGTATCCAATGTATAGATCCTCTCAGGCAGGCACATATAGATCCCCTTTGGCAGGTACATATAGATCCTCTCAGGCAGGTACATATACATCCGCTCAGGCAGGTATATATAGATCCCCTCAGGCAGGTACATAGAGATCCCCTCATGCAGGTACATATAGAGAGCAATTAAAATAATAAAATAATTATAATAATACTTACCTCTCTTCCTTCCCTGTCCAGGGGCCTTCCTTTTCTGCCCGACATTGGCAGCATGACATCATCACACCACCAGCGTCGGGATGTTCATCCTGCAGCTCCTCGGTCGCACAGCAGAGTGATGGCTGTGTGGCCGAGGAGAGGCAGCGGTGTGATGAGGTAACGTCATTGCACCATGGCCTGGTAGCGCTGAGGGCCCATCATGGTGGGCCATCAGTGCTACTATTAGCATGATTTAAAACAGATACGGGCATTGTATGGGCCGCAGGCTACATCTGAGGGCCAGATGTGACCCGCGGATCGTACAATGCCCAGGTATGCTTTATATAGTGGTGATATATGGTCCTAGTGTTGAGGTATGATTCAGTCACTGTGTTGGTGATATGTGGTCATGGTGTTGTGGTATTATTCAGTCACTATGTGGTAGGGATATGTGGTCATGGTGTTGTGGTATTATTCAGTCACTACATGGTGGTGATATGTGGTCATGGCGTGGTGGAATTATTCAGTCACTATGTGGTGGTGATATTTGGTCAAGTCGTTGTGGTTTTATTCAGACACTTTGTGGGGTGGATATGTGGTCATGGTGTTGTGTTGGTGGATATGTGGTCATAGTGTGGTGGATATTATTCAGTCACTATACGGTGGTGATATGTGGTCATGGTGTTGTGGTATTATTCAGTCTCTTTATAGTGGTGATACGTGGCCATAGTGTTGTGGTATTATTCAGTCCCTATGTGGTAGTGATATGTGGTCATGGTGTGGTTGTATCATTCAGTCACTATGTGGTGGTGATATGTGGTCATGGTGTTGTGGTATTATTCAGTCACTATGTAGTGGTGATATGTGGTCATGGTTTAGTGGTATTTTTCAGTCACTATGTGCTGGTGATATTTGGTCATGGTGTTGTGGTATTATTCAGACCCTATGGGCCACGTGTATGAAAAGTGTTCAGGTCTAAAACTCACTTTGTTTCCCATAGCAACCAATTAGAGAGCCTCTCTCTTTTTTCCAGAGCCCTATATGAAATGAAAGGGGTGCTCTGATTGGTTGCGATGAGAAACAAAATGAATTTTAGACCTAGACACTTTTCATACATGTCGCCCTATGTGTTGTGGATATGTGGTCATAGTGTGGTAGTATTATTCAGTCACTATGTAGTGGTGATATGTGGTCACGATGTGACGGCATTTGGTTTTAGTGGAATTATTGGTCATTTTAGCCTTGGGATTCTGGTTTTATGTAGCGGTGCTATTTGGTAACTCTACGACCATTATCTAGAGATTTTATACTCTGTACTTTGTGTTATACCTTTTGATATATTTTTATTTATATAAAATGTATCATTCAGGGAGGGAGAAATATATCTTTAGACCTTTTATGTTCACCATGTCCTGCTGCAATTAGGTGAGGGAGACTCAAAAGCCCCAGTGCTACATCTTGATTACAGATTAGTATGATAATGTCATCATATTGGTCTGTATAAGTTGAAGCAAGACCAGAGGGGACACCGTACAAGAGACAAGGAGACACAGCGGGCCCCTAAAATAAACTCCTTTAGTGGGTCCTATGCACCCCCAGACCGACACTGCTTATATCCCTGTATACATAAATGTCCTTAGTCCAAAGCACCCAATGTTTTTTCCTGCACCTTGTGGCAATTCTTCTGGGGAAAATAAATTGGAATGATAAAGATCATTCCAAGAGGAAGGAAAATTAATAAAAAGTTGTCACATAATAGTGATCAACATAAAAACAAGATACTCCTCAGCCCAGAAGATGATAGACTGGACCGTTGAGTCAAAAAGAAAAAAAAAATGCACTAAGGGTTAGTCTGCAATGCTAATTCATTAGGCCCAAACATTAATTTTGCTACCTGCTTGTAATTTTAGTATTTCTCACGCATTAGTGTTCTTCTAGTACATGCTGGATATAAGGTCTGTGTTTTTAGAAAACTAGAGTTTGCAGTGGGTGCTCTGCTAACCCTATCTGATTCTGCCACAAATTGCCGTATGTGCACCTTCCTATCTCGAGCCAGTGTGAGCTACCCTCCTTAGGTGCTTTCTCTCCTGTTTAAACAAAGATCCACCATGTACAGTACAACCACTTCCCACTACTTGCTGCTAACCCTAACACTAAATGAAGAAAGGTGGAGATGGAGAACAGTAAGTGATTGGCTCAGAAGCAGAAGCAATGCCTTAATGGATTTGCTTGAGATTCTACGGGACAGTCATCCAGGTAAAGGCTTTTCACAAACTTTTGAGCAGAAAAATGGTTGAACATTTTTGAAGGAAATTATATAGAAAGTTGCTTAATTTTGCATTTAGTAAGCAAATGCAGCATAAAAAAGTAAACAGTATCCCTATCCTATAAAGCACATTCAGTTGATTAGAATGTTAGATACAGTAATTGCATAGAATTATTTTCCATTTTGTGATGCTACGAAAAGGTCAGAAGAAGGAGTATCACCATTTAGGAAACAGATTAATTTTTAAAATACATTTTAAAAAGTGAAAACGTACTTTACCAGCTATTCCATTAAAATATATGAACACATTTTGGATGTAGGATACTGTAATTTATCTCCATTAACCAGAGAACTCACAAACATTGTTGTAATACAAATCATATAATAAAATTTCTGCAAAACACTTCATAAAGAGTGCCTTAGGGGAAAAACACACCAAAATAGAACATATACTGACCTCTGGAAAAATCATAAGAAAGAAGTGTCATATGGAACTATTACTAATTTAACCAAAGGAAGTATATTATACAACCAGAAGTCCGTGACAAATGGAAACAGTTTGCTTTTTTGCAAGGTAATAATAGCAAAAACGTAGACCTTTCCCAAAATTAAATTACAGGTTATGGATTTTTATAACCCTTTCTTCACGCATCACTCCCAACAAACAAAAGCATCTATGTCACAGAGTTTCCCTTAAATCTGGATGGTGACTGCAGAGATCATAACTATGCACTGATTCATTGTTTAATTTCTACTAATAAATTAGTGAAGATCCAATACTGTGTTTACACAATAGAAAGGATAATTTTACGCTGTTTGTTTACTGAATAATAATAATTAAAATAACAAAAATCTAAAATTCTTTTAATTTTATACAAAAAGATAACAATCGCTTCATCAAAAATCAGAGAAATAGAGATTTTAAGTGTGTCACACATTTGGCAAAGTCGGTGTTTGGTGCTTCAATACACAAGAAGGCATTGCTCTCCAAAAATAACATTGGTGCCCATTGAACTTTTCTATATATCACTTCAACAAACCATGAGATTTTTGGAACAATGTTTTGTGGACAGATGAAATCACAAATGAGAGGTTTTATGTTTGAAGAATGGAAAACACTGCATTCAAGCATAAAACCTCATGCCATTTTTGAACCATTGTTTAGGCCTATTGTGCTACAACTGGAATGGTTGACTTGCCATCAGTGATAAAAAAGTAAATTCTAAATTATGCCAGCAAATTTTAAAGGAAAATATAAAGTCAAATTTTTAGTGAGCTGAATCTCAAAAAAAAAGAAAAGATCATGCAGCAAGAAAACAACCCTAAGCACACAAGTTGTTCTATGAAAGGATGGTGTAATAAAGTTAATGGTTTGGAATGACTAAGTCAAATCCTGATCTTAATCCAACAGAAATGTTGAAGTGAGCTGTTCATGAAAGGAAACCCACCAATATAATGGGAATGGAGCTGTTTTGTGAAGGAATGTGCTAAAATTGTGCAGGGCAAATCAGTAATTACTGGAAACATTTAGATATGCACTACTCACAAAAAGTTAGGATTAGTTGACTTTTGGTTAAAATTTTAGGATGAAAATAAAATTTATTGATTTTTTTTAAATGAACTAAATTAGACCATTACTTAACTTTAAAATGCACATGTCCAACTGTTTCCTGTGTTTTAGTACTTTTTGCACAACTTGTTGATCTCTAACAATTAGCTTAATAGCAAAACTAACAACAGGTGTTTGATCCCTGAATTGCCCATTAAATTTAGTAAATCAATTTGAATTGGGATTTAAACAGTCCTCCTCATCACACTGTTCACAGTTTGACATCATGAGACCAAGAAAACACTTTACAATTGATCAACAGTACCTCGCCATTGAGAGGCTTCAGGCAGGATGCTCTCAGATGGTCATTGCCACTAAGCTTAGATTGTCACAGAGTGTTATCAGCAGGTTGCAAGAGAGATATAGAGAGACTGGAAGAGTCACAGTAAGGCAAATAAGTGGACATTTTTTGGCTACATCAAACACTGGATGATGAATGCCACACAACTTCAGGCATGTTTAAGGGATGTCAGAGACAACCAAGTGTCATGTCAGACCATTCATAATCATTTACATCAGCGTGGTCTGCATGCTAGATGACCTGACCACACCACCAGGCACAGGCATCATCATCTTGCATGGGTCAGGGAGCATCTATGCTGAACGAGGAACCAGTAGTCCTCAGTGTTGCTCAGTGATGAAAGTTAATTCACTCTGAGCAGAAATTATGGCAACCAATGACACTAGAGACATCAAAGAGAACCAGCCATTGGTGGTAGCTGTGGGCAAGTGTGTCTCAATACAGAACTGCCCTACACTTTGTGAATAATACATTGACAGTCCTCTACTAGTGATGAGCGATTACATTGACTATCGTCATCGGGTCGATAGTCGATATCGGCAATTATCAAGACGATATCCGATAGTCGATAATAGATTATCACCGATGACCATTAAAGTCTATGGGAGAGGAACAACACCTTCATTATTACACCCAAACAGGGCTGGAGAAGCTGGAATTAACATCCACAACAGTCAAATGGATATGTGCTACATCTTAGGCAACACACTTAGGTTATAAAAGCCACAGAAAAAAAGTCACACACCATTCACTATCCCTGTCTTGTACCACAGCATGACCCTTAAACCTGCATGACCCACAAATTAAAAAGTGCCAGAAGGCAGTATGATTTGAACCATCATTTTACTTGAACTGGACATTGACTATCCCTGTCCTGGAACACAGCATGACCCTTAAACCTTTCTGACCCCCAGATTAAAAAGTGCCTGAAAAAGGAGTCTTTGAACCACCATTTTAGTTGAACTGGACATTGACTATGCCTGTCCTGGACCGCAGTATGACCATTAAACCTGTCTGACCCACAGATTAAAAAGTGCCGGAAAAAGGAGTCTTTCAACCACCATTTTAGTTGAACTGGACATTGACTATACCTGTTCTGTACCACAGTATGACCATTAAACCTGTCTGACCCACAGATTAAAAAGTGCTGGGAAAAGGAGTCTTTGAACCACCATTTTAGTTGAACTGGACATAGACTATCCCTGTCCTGGGCCACAGCATGAGCCCCAAACCTGCATGACCCCCCAGATTTAAAAAGTGGCGGAAAAAAGGAGTCTTTCAACCACCATTTTAGTTTCACTGGACATTGACTATATCTGTCCTGTACCGCAGAATGACCCCTAAACCTGTTTGACCCACAGATCACAAAGTGGCACTATGCTATTTTGTACAGTGACTGTCATTTAGTATATTTTTTGGTAACTGACATTTGTTTACAGAATTTATTTAGGGAAATTTTATTTCTAGTTTTCCATTAATATCATTTTGCTTTTTTTTCAAGTGTGATAACATACAACATACACCCCTCCCTGCAGTGTTTAAAGGTATTTTTTACACGTGTAGATGTTTTAATTCGTCCACACACCCCATTTGTAATATAAATGTCCTAATCATACCCAAAACACGTCTTAGTTGAGAAGACATTTGCCCTCCTGGCTTCTGAGACTGATTCAGGGAATCAATTCAATGGTTTCATTTTTCCTCCAAATCCTTCTTCAGTGATTAGGGACAGACACCCCTGGAGATCAAATGATGCGACCCCATAGTGACTCCAGCCCCAGAAAATTTTAAGCCTCAAATTGTGCAATTTGTGTCCAGCCCTGGAGTCCTTTTAGACACTAACCTCACAGAAATCACCTTTTTCAAAATCTGATTTTTTTAGAGAAATTTGAAGCCCTCCTGATTGCCCCTAACGGTGTGAGCCAGGGCTGCCGTCAGCCATCTGTTAACAAGGAGGTCCAGCTGACAGGGCCCGACTTACAGTGGGTGCGGTGAGAGCCCAGGCTAGCGTCTGTCATCTATTAACACGGAGGTCCACCTATCAATACACCTGTGGTGACTACAAAATTGCTGGATTCAAATTTAACTGCAAGATGGCTCTATCAACAAAGCTGGACTGGGCAAAAGTGAAAAAGAACACCTATCTGAAATGTATACTGATAATAAAAGTGGAGTTTTGCACCTAACAAATAGACCTGCAGTTACTAGAAAAGATCTGTATCCTAATATAAGTTCAGGCTGTCCAATATCCAAGTAATATTTCAACAGAAAACTACTAATAATAATAAAGCTATTGCAATGCAACGTCTACACTAAGTCGGGGTGCACAATATCCAGTATTCTTTATAGAGCTTGTCTGTGTTCAACGTAAATACCGTGCCGATTTCAACTTTGTCGATAATAATCGCTCAACACTATCCTCTACTACTTGATTATCATCAGTTATACTGCTATATGAACAACACAGGACTAATTTTATCTTCATGGACAACAATGCTCCAGTTTAGAGATGAGTGGATCGATTCTAACAAAGTGGAATTCGTTTAGAATTTCAGGAAAATTTTGGTTCTGCACGAAGCCGAAGTTTAGGGTGATTCGCGGGAAAGAAGCGTCTTTTTAGTGGCAAAATGGCCGCGAGTTACATGGCATTACATGAGGCAGAGAACTCTGGGAGGAAGAAAGGAAGACCTTCAATGACATGTGCAGACATGAAGCCAATCAGCGACCGGCGGGCTTCTGTGACATTACAGCCCTATAAATACGGATGCCATCTTAAATCCTCACACTTCTCACTGTCTGTCTTGGCATAAGCATTGAGCTGCTGCTGCAGCACTATATTGAACAAATTATGAAACAAACTCATTTTATCAGCGACTGGGGGGAAAGAACATTACAAGTGTGTGTCATTTGCACACTTGTTGCTCAAGCAGCATTATTATTAGAGATGGGCGAATTGATTCTAACAAAGTGGAATTCGTTTAGAATTTCAGGAAAACTTCGATTCTGAACGAAGTCGAAGTTTGGGGTAATTCGTGGGAACAAAGCGTGTTTTTAATTGATAAAATGGCTTTGAGCACATGGAGTTACATGGGGCAAAGACGTCTGGGAGGAAAAGGGCGTAGCCTACATGACATGTGCAGTGATGAAGTCAATCAGAGACCGACGGGATTCTGTGACATCACTGCACTATATAAGTCCGGGCGCGACGCTGGGAGCTCATACCGCTCTCACTGTACTGAGTAGGGAAGGTGCTGCCGCGGCTGCTTATGATATCTCATACTAAAAAACTCACTTTTATACAGCGATTTTTGGGGGGTGTCACAGCTTGTCTCAGAGACTGCTTCTCTTACGTTCTAATTCTGATTTTGTGGGGTATTGGAACTGAAGTCCAGTGTGCGTCCAATGCAGCTGCATATACATTTTAATGCTATCTGCTCAGTTCTTCAGCACATTGAATATCCAAGGGTTATCTAAGCCTGTTCCTGTTGTATTCATTTAAAGAAACAGCATTTTTACAATCCAAATACCACTTAATTTTTGGTTGCTCATTTCTTTTGCGCAATTTAGATCCAGGGGTTAATTAAGCGTTGTTCTGCTGTTGTGGTCACTAAAAGAAACATTCTTTTTCACCGCCAAAGAAGCAATTTTGCCTGCAGCATAATTCATAACCGAAGGTTAATTACAAGTTTTTCTGTTGTTCTGTACCGTAAAATACACGCCATTTTAACACGCTACAAAGCTGGTAATTGTTGGCAGCATATTTCTTTTGCGCAATTTACATCCAGGGGTTAATTAAGCGTTGTTCTGCTGTTGTGGTCACTAAAAGAAACGTTCTTTTTCACCGCCAAAGAAGCAATTTTGCCTGCAGCATAATTCATAACCGAAGGTTAATTAAGCCTGTTTGTGCTTTATATTCAGTAAAATACACAGAGTTTTTAAACGGCACATACAAGTAAATTTTTCCTGGCCATTTGTGGAGCGCAATTTATATACAAGGGTTACCCAAGCTTGTTACTGGGTTCATTTGGAGTCAAATACAGGGTGTGTATTTGTCATATACAGATATCTTCATCAAACAGTGTCTGTACATTTTAGAACAAACAATATGTCAGACAGAGAGGTGGCAGAATCTTCACCTGCGAGTGGCAGTGGCACAAACATTCCTGGAGCAGGCCCAGGTCGCAGCACAGCAAGAGGACATAGCAGCAGGGGTCACTCGGTGAGGCCACTACTGCCGCTGTCATCTAGCGGCCGTGTGTTGTACAGCAACCCAATGGTTCTTGTTTGGTTGACAAGGTTATCCACTTCCTCCCAGATGAAAACCCCAGCCAAGAGTCGGTGGGAACGTCAGACACAACCCTTAGTTGGCATGGCCCAGGAGCGGGTCAGCGGCCCTCACCTGTCCTCAACCCGCCTCTGTCCCATCTGGTTCCCGCAGCCAGAAATCTACTATGTGGTCTGTGCTCAGCACCACTATACAGCTAGGACGAACAATTTGAGGAGGGCAGTCAGCAGCTACTTGGCAGCAAAGAAAATGGGGCCAATATCTCCTGCTTCTTGCAGTAGGGGGCAAAGTATAGATGTGGAGAGTAGCATGGGAGGTCATGTTGTGAGGGGTCAGCCTCTGCATACCAAGACCGGTGATGAGGACAGCAGTGACGATGAAACACAAATTGATGATGATGTAGCCGACCGCACTTGGGAGCCGGGTGAAGCAAGAGCTTCATCATCGTCAGGAGAAGAGGGCGTCAGCTTGCGCGTCAGGCAGCGGCGCAGCCAGCAAGTGGGTTGTGTGGCCGTGAGTCAGCAGGGTAGCAGCAGTGTGAGGTCGGGAGCCAAGCGGCCACGGGGTAGAAAACCCGCTTCGCAGGTCCAAGAAAGTAGCGGCACAGGGGCTCAGCGAGGCAGCGGTGGTAGTAGTCACTCAGTGCGGAGCATTGGCGGTAAAATCAGATACTCGGCGGTGTGGCAGTTCTTTGCTAAGACATTGGAGGAGCCGAATATGGGTATATGTAGAATCTGTGGGCAGAAAGGGAAGCATGGCCAGGGAGCTAACGTTGGCACCATGGCCCTGCGTCAACACATGCAGCGTCACTATCCAGTGACCTGGGAGAAACGTGTCTTAGATGTGGTGGTCCATCCTGCCCCCACAGCAACAGCAGCAGAACCCAGTGGCACACATACCATTTCAGCCAGTCAAGGCTCCACCACCTCTGCCGAAGTATGCTGTTTGTCTTTGCCATCATCTCCTGGTCCAGATGCTCCTGCTCCTCTCCACTCATGGTGCCAGCAGTCGTTCAGCGAGACGATTGCAAAGAGACAACAGTATGCGTCCAAACATCTTAAGGTGCAGAAGCTGACCGTGCTCCTGTCCAAGTTGTTGGTACTACAGTCCCTCCCTTTCCAAATGGTGGACACAGCACCGTTCAGAGAACTAATGGCTTGTGCCGAGCCGATATGGAGAGTTCCAAGCCGTAATTTCTTTTCCAAAAAGGCAGTACCAGACCTTCACAAATATGTAGAACAGAAGGTGGGCCAGTCCTTGAGCTTATTGGTTTCTTCCAAGGTGCAAGGCAGCGTGGACGTGTGGAGCTGTAACTACGGTCAGGGCCAGTCCTTTACGGCCCACTGGGTGAATGTGCTTCCTGCCCAGCCACACCAACAACTTGGACAGAAGACGCCACTTTCTGCTCCACGTTGTCAAACTGCTGCTCCTGTGCCAATGTCCGCCTCCTCCACCACCCCCTCAGCCTCCACAAGTGCTGCTACATTATACCACATGTGCAGGGCACAGCGGTGTCACACAGTTCTACACCTGGTTTGCCTCGGCAAACGAAGCCACACAGGGGAGGAACTGCTCCGCGTCATGCAGCAAGAAATCTATTTGTAGCTTTCTCCGCGCCAACTGTAAATCGGAACCATGGTGATGGACAATGGGAGTAGCATGGTGTCCGTGCTGCACCGAGGAGGGATGGTCCATGCGCCAAGCATGGCGCACGTGTTCAATCTGGTTGTCAAAAGGTTCATGAAGTCTTCCACCCATCTGCAAGATATTCTAAAAATGGCCAGGACACTGTGCATGCACTTCATCCATTCCTACAAAAGCCAAGCACAACCCCTTGAGTTTCAGGGGCAGAACGGCCCCCCCCAAAACATAGGCTGTTTATGCAATGTTTCCACCCGTTGGAATTTCCCAGCCTCCTTTATGTTAGACCGCCTGTATTAACAGAGAAAGGCCATTAACGATTTGCGATGATACAAGCGGACAGGAGTACTCCCCTGTGTAATTTTGATGTCAGCCAGTGGCAGGTCATGCGTGACACCTGTCGTTTACTCAGGCCGTTTGAGGAGGCCACGTTATTTGTCAGTCGTCAGGACTAAGGGATGAACAACCTCATTCCACTGCTTCATATCATGGAACAGATGCTACAAAATCTGTCTGGTCAGGGGACTAGAGACTTTTGCCTACACTGAGGGGCCACATGAGTCTGGGGGGGCTGAACTGGAGGAGGGGGAAAATATTGGAGCACAAGCAGTGTCTGGTGAAATGACTGGTTTTTCTTCTCAGGTGACAGGAGAGGAGGATCAGGAGCATCCAGAGAAGGTAGAGGGAGATGAAGAAGATGAGGCAGATGACCCAGACGCACCGTGGCAGTATACAGTGGAGATGGAGGCAGGGAGTCCCTCAGAGTCACTTGCGCACATGGCCCCGCAGCAATTTGATTTTCCTGGCTAGTGAAAGCCGAATAGTCACCATCCGGCAGAGGGATGACTTTTTACTCTCCACCCTTTGGGAAACCCTTTCCCCTTTCGGGCCCCAAAAGGGTCCCTTTTTCCACCCTGCCAAAAGGGAGGGAAACTGGCTTTTACTACAAAAAGAAATCCTATTTTTTTTTCATTTGGCCCGCTCCCCTTTTGGGGGCCACCGTCCATCCTCGGGAAAGGTCGGGACCGGGGGGTTCCCTCATCGCTAACAACCCGCCAGGGTGCTGTGGGGAGGGGGGGAAGGGGCAAAGGAGCATACAGTTCCTCGGCAGCAGCTTAAGTCTGGAGTTTTTTGATGAGAGCTTTTTTACCTCCCTAGGGGAGGAGAGTCCCCCTTGAGGTGGGGGCATACTGGACAGCACTCTGCCACCACGGTAAAAGATCCGCTGAACTCCCGGGAGCCAAACTTTTTGTGTGGATCAATTGCCGTTTTTTGCACTGGAAAAGGGCCCCCCTGCAGGGCCCAGTTTTGGGCACCCAAAGCGCTTTGTTCATTTTTGGAGAGGGGCCATCGTTACTAGTGTTTGAGCGTTTTCTTGACTATCTTTCACGGGTCGATAGTCGTTTTAAAACGGAAATTTTTCAAAAACGTTTTCCCGGGTTAGTCGATAATAGATTATCGCCGATAAACCTTTAAAAGTCTAGGGGAGAGAAAAACCCCAAAAAACTTAATTTTTAAAAACCCAAACAGGGCTGGAGAAGCTGGAATTAAACATCCACAACAGTAAAATTTGGAACTTGCTAAATCTTGGGCAACCCCACTTAGGTTTAAAAGCCACAAAAAAAAAGTCACAACCGGGCACTATCCCTGTCTTGACCACAGCATGACCCTTAAAAACCTTGCATGACCCAAAAATTTAAAAAAGGGTGCGGGGAAGGGCAGTATGTTTTTAACCAAACATTTTACTGGATGGACATTAAATATCCCTGCCCCTTTGAATGAAAGCATAAACCCCAAACCTGATGACCCCAAGATTTAAAAAGTCCCCGGAAAAAGGATTTCTTTAAACCACCATTTTATTTTCCCCTGGCCCATTGACCATACCTGTTCTGTACCACATAGATCATTAACCTGCTAAACCCACGACAAAAAAGGGGCCGGAAAAAAGGAGGTTTTTTCAACCCCCCTTTTTTGTTTAAACTGGACTTAAATATACCTGCCCCGGGCCCCCAGTAGCCTTTAAAAACCTTTTATGCCCCCCCAGATTAAAAAGGGGCCGGGAAAAAAGGAGTCTTTAAAACCACCATTTTAGTTTCCCTGGAAAAGGGGGTTTATTTCTGTCCGGGGCCCCACAGCATGGGGCCCCAAACCCGCAATGACCCCCTTTTTTAAAAAGGGTGGGGGAAAAGGAGTTTTTCAACCCCCAATTTTAGTTTTCACTGGACTTTTGCCCTATACCGGGCCCGGGGGCCCCAACAGCATGACCCCCAAACCTGATGCCCCCCAATTTTAAAAAAAAGTTTCCGGGAAAGGGAGTTTTTTTCAACCAAAATTTTTTATTTTCACTGGACTTGGGGACTAAAACCTTTTCCCTGTGCCAAAAGCAGGGACCCCAGAAAATTTTTTTGATCCAAGATCACAAAGGGGGCCATATGCTATTTTGAAAAGTAAATTTTTTTTTTTAAAGGTTTTAATTTTTTTTTGGTTTAACGGGAAAATTTGTTTCCCAAAATTTTATTTAGGGAATTTTTAAATTTATAGTTTTACATTTTTATCATTTTGTTTTTTTTTTAAAGTGTGATAACATACAACTTTAACCCCCCCTCCCTGCATTTTTTAAAAGGTTTTTTTTTAAACACATGTAGATTTTTTTAATTCTCCCCCACACTCCAAAAGTAAAAAAAATTGTCTAATCATCCCCAAAAACACTTTTTTGTTGAGAAAAAATTTGCCCTCCTGGCTTTTTGAGATTTATCCACCCCAATCAATTCCCAAGGGTTTCTTTTTTCCCTCCAAATCCTTCTTCAGTGATTAGTGACAAAATCCCCTGAAATCAAATGTTTGCCCCCATAGTGACCCAAACCCCCAGAAAATTTTAACCCTCAAATTGTGCAATTTGTGCCCAAAGCCCCGGGGACCCCTTTTTTTGGGGACACTATTTAAAACCCACAGAAATCCCCTTTTTTCCAAAACTGTTTTTTTTTAGAGAAATTTGAAGCCCCTCCTGTTTGCCATTTAAGGGGGAACCCCAGGCTCCCACCCACCCCACTGTTAACACGGAGGCCCCAGCTGCCCGATTTAACAGGGGGTTGGGGGTTAGACCCCAAAGGAACGTCGTCATTTTATTAACACGCGGGTTCGGGCTGCCGGGGGCGGGATTTAAACAGTGGGTGCGGGAAAGGGCCCCGGCTGGCGTATTAAATCTATTTAAAAACCCAGGTTAAATGCCGGGGGCCGGGTTACTTGGGTCCCGGGGGGGAGCCAGGCGGGGCATCTGAAATCTTTTAACCCCGCGGGGTTCAGAACCGGGGCCCGGGGAGTTAAGGGGGTGCGGTGAGAGCCCAGGCTGGGGGCCGAAAATCTATTTAACACGCGGCTTAAAAGGCCCTTTTTTACGCAGCAACGAAAAACACCCGTGCTGAAGCAGAGTGCGGAAGGGGGAAAGTGTGAGGGTAAGCCCTCCCCCTTCCTGGGAACAGCAAAGACCGGGGTAGCGTTCCCCCTCCATTTTAGTGGGGCCCAAAATTGAGCTTCCCAATTTGGGAATTACTGGGGGGTTTAAACCCCCCCCTTTTTCCACCCAGGTGCCCTTATTCGGGCATTTTTTCTCATTTTACTAAAAGTGATGGAGGAAAATGCCCTCTTTACTTTGTTCTTTTTCCCTGCTCCATAGAACATGTCCTTGAAAACCTACATTGGGCAAGTTTTTTCCGGGACCTCCTTTGTACAATTCAAGGAATTTTTTTACCAGCTATTTTGTACTTTCATTTTTTTAGTGGGTTTTTAAATTTTAGAAAAAACATTTTTTAAAAAGGGTGGAATCGCAAACCCTGTTTCTCTTTTTTTAATTTTATTAAAAAGGGTTTTTTCTCAATACAGGGATTTTCTAGCTAAGTTAAAGATCTTGCAAAAACCAAATCATTTGCAATAAATTTTTCCATTAATAGTGTCCCCACCTATTCCTGTTTCTGACAAACACCCTCACCCTTGGGCCTCTTTTGAAAACAAATTGGGTTTTTGAAAACCAAAATTTTTTTTTCAATAGGAAACCCGTAGTTTTAGCTGCCCCTTTTTCAAAAAAAAGCCCCCAAAAAATTTAAAAATGACCCATGAGCCCCTTTTTTTACAATTTTGAAAAAACAAATGTTCTGTTAAAAAAAAACATTTTTTTTAAAAATAGGGGCCTGGGGAGTATAGCTACAAAGTCACGGCCAAAAAGCCCCCCAAAAAAACAAAACCAAAGACCCTTTTAGCCCAATTTTGACAATTGTGAAGAAAAAAATGTCGGGTTTGAAACAACCTTTTTTTTTGAATAGGACCTGTAGTTTGGGCATTTCAAAGCCATTTTACCCAAAAAATTTTTAAAAATGACCCTTTTCACCACTGTTAAAAATTGTGAGGGGGGAAATGCCACTTAAAAGCCACATTTTTTGTTTCCCAAAGGGGCCCTGATTATTGGGTGTAAACTCACAGCCCAAAATGCCCCCAAAAAAATTTTTAAAAAATGACTTTCAGCCCCCTTATTAAAAATTTGTGGGAGAAATGCCACTTAAAAAACCCCCCCCATTTCTGTTTCCAAAAGGGCCATAATTATAGCTGTATCCACAGCCAAAAAACCTCAAAACCATTGACAATGCGAAAAATTCTTTAAGATTAAAGAGAAAAGGAATACGGGGTTTGTCATGAAACCTTGCTGTCTTTTACAGTCAAGAAAGCAAAATACTTCCCAAAAACTTTGATTCCGGGAATAAAACACAAATAAATACCAACCCAAAAAACCTCCTTTAAAACATACCTTTTTAATAGAACAAAAATTCAAAAAATTTACTGTGACATACAAAAAGGGTGACACAGCCCCCAACAGGAAAGGACAATACACCTGCACGTCCCCTAAACTATACCCCAGGACCTCCAAAAAAAAAAGGGGAACCCGCCCCGATAAGGGCGACCCCAAAATAACTCCTAAACTTCCCCTAGAAAAACTACCGCCACTGGTACACTCCAACAGGGGAACCCAAAAATGGGAAAATAATGGGCAAAAAAAAGGCATACAAAATTGTAGTACCACAAAAGACAGTTTATGAAGAAAGCCCAAAAAAGTAATAACTCTAAAATACCACAGAAATGGGATAAATTCCCCTATACCAAATGGTATAAACAATACCCTAAGAAACATGAAACAAGCAATAGCAATAAGTAGGGTATACAAGATGCCAGTACTTATCTCGCCAAAAGCCCCAAAAACGATAAGTAGACAATAAGAGACATATACAGGGCCGGGTAACGAAAACGCCACTATACCCCAAAACCCCTGTTTCGCCCATTCCGGGGGCTCCTCAGTGGGTAAGATACAACATACCCCACTACAAAAAATAAAATAAATAAAAAACGTATACAAAACAATAACTACAAGGAGAAAAGACAACAGTTTTCCTTATACTCCCAAAAAAAGAGTAAAAAATCCCTAATATCCTAAGTACTCACAGGTTTCCAAGGGTTATCCAAACGTTAGGAGTTGGTGTGACCCCATGGGGGGGGACGCTAAACCAGTGTTGGTGTAAAATGCCCCCACAACATGTCCTACCCTGGGGACTAAATAACCCCCCCCGGGGTAACAGTCCCCCAAAAATAGAGGAGAAGACGCCCCCTATTACACATATCGGGAGAAGGATAAACTCACCACTTGTTCCATAAAAAACGCCGAACGGCTCTAGAAATCTCCTTTGCCAGTAAAGGCGGGGGCACATAAAGCGCCCCTAAACACAATCAACGGGCCCGCGCCACGTACGTCGCGTGGGACGCACAGCGCGCAAGCGCGAATAAACATACAAAGCGCCCCCCCCTCGATCCGGGACGCGCCCCCCGCCAGGGACTTACCAAATCAGGGGGCGGAAATACAATATCCGGCGGGGCAGCCCCGGGCCCGGGGGAAAGAACCAACATCCCCCCATCCCCGCAAAAAACGCACCACTTAATTTGTAAAGACACCCGTATACCAATGAGAAATTTTTAAAATATACAAATAGAGATTCCCCATGAGTACACACCCAGTCTAAACAAAGAAAAAAGCTTATACAGACAGCAATAAAAGTAAATTACGCCGATTTTTAGCCACTATATATCCTGGGATGTACTTACTAAAATTAAGTGAATGTCCTAAAATAAACCTGATAGAACATGGGTGGTAAATACAATCAAATTGCAATTTAAAAAAAAATAATGTCTGGCTTAACTAAACCAAAAAAGGAATCGTGTTCCAAAAGGGGGTTTGTATGCATTAAATTTCTCCAAACGGCAATACAAAAAAACACAAAAAGGAAATGACTCTTAAAGCCCCTTGGGGACACACAATCTAACCTTAGATCCTTGTGTTTCACGCTGCAAAATGATTTTGCCCCAGTCACCTCCTCTCAATGGAGGTTTTCAACCAAATCGATCCCCCCTAAACGCATGACCCCACCCCTACCATCTGCTTTTCCCATAATGTCTCCAATGGGTGTATCATGCTGTTTTATGATACACCAATGTGTTCACCGATTCTTCTCCAAAGCCTCTGCGTTTCCCAAGTTTTTTAGCCCACAGGGGCAAGGGGGCCAGAAAGACAAACCAAGGGAAGGCAATTAATAAATCCTTTGATGTAATTCATGAGAACTGTCAGGTCGCCAAATTTTTTTACAATTGACCACATACTGACAGAATTTGCACCTACCAACAAAAAACAACTTTGGGTTGTCACCCAGCCGGTCTTCTCGTGGGGCCAAAAAGTGTCCCCTCCCAAAGGGCCCCAAAAGGCTTCGTCCCCTACGAAGGTAGGGATGGAGTGGCGGGCAGTACTCCCTAAGAACTCATCCGAGGAGTATTCCCAATATTTTCTGACAATCCATAAAATTTTATCCCCTGGGGGTTATAGTCCCCAAAGATCCTAAATCTTTCCCCTCACGCCCCCATACTGTTATTTTCGTCCTAGGACAAAAAGCCCAACCCGGTCCCCTTAAGCTTTATGGAAACCCTCTTTTAGAGAAGACGGGGGATAACCTCTATTTAAAACCCTTTCCCCCTCGGGTCTCTTGCTTGACTCCAAAAAGTTTGAATATGGAGCAATTCCCCTAAAGGCGAAGATACTGCCCCGTGGAATCCCTCCAAAGTGGTCTCGGTGCACTACCCCCACCGAGGGGCTTTTGTCAGTGTCTTTTTAAAGAATTGGGACTCAGCGTGTAATCCGTTTTTTTTCAAATTGTAAGGTCAGAAAGGATACTGAATTCGTTAGCAGTGAATTAAATCTTAATCCTTTTTTAATTCGTAAAAAACTCAACAAAGCCAGAAAAAAACGACAAATCGCCCCCAAAGTAAGAAAATTTCGCGATGTACCGGCCCATACGACGCATCCATAACAACACCCCCCTCTTCACACGAAGCCCCATCGATTCCCCACCCCCCCAGGAAAAATTTTGGTATGGGGAGCCCGGGCTCCCCATCCAGTGCCCCCTACTGGGGTAACTCTGCGGCAAAACAAAGACTTATTCCCAGTGAAATCTAGGAGAGAAAGAATAAACCATTATTTTCCCAAAACTATTCGTCGGGTATCAAAAATTTTCACCCTTTTTAGCCCCCTGACATGGGTATAGAGGAAAAAAAACCTTTTATGATAGGGGAATTACCCTATTTTCGTGTATTTTTAGAGTTTTATACTTATATTGGCGCTTTTTTACAATCTGTCCCCTTTTTGGTATACACCCTTTTTTTATCCCATTCTGTCTGCCCCTATATTTTTCCCCTTTTTTTTGGTTCCCTTTTTGGGGTGAAAAAAAATTTTGTAGTTTTTTCAGGGACAGTTTTTGGGAGTTTTTCTGGGGTCGCCCTTTCGGGCGGGTTCCCTTTTTTATGAGGGACCAAGGGTGTATAGTTTTGAGGGCAGTGCAGGGTATTGGGCCTTATCCTGTTGGGTGCTGTGTCACCATTTTTGTATGCACAGTAAAATTTTTTTTATTTTTTTTCTATTAAAAGGTATGTTTTAAAGATAGGTTTTTTTTTGGTTTTGGGATTTAACTGTTTTTTTTTTTTACAGTCTCCTCACAGCAAAACCACAAAATAACTGTTGGAACCGAGAATAAAAATTGCAGTAAAAATGATCATTTTAAAAAAAAAAATTTTTTAAGAGGACCATTTTGTTTTAAGAGGAAAAATTTAAGTAACTGGCAACTAAAAGGGGGGCCTCGGGAATTGGGGCCACAACATCACAAGACCAGCCTGATTCATCTTATGAAAGTCAAACGATCCCATTATCTTGGAAAGCCCGGGTGCTTTGTCGTATGACTCCTCCACGTGCTGAAGGGCCGCTCAGATATGACCTGGCTGTGGCAGGAAACACCCTTTTGGCGTGGCGACAGCTCGGGGTATTTTTTTCCATTTTTGGATACCCAGAATCTATTGGGTCCGGAACACATACAAAAACATCGGGTGAAACCCAGAAGTCAGCACCATGACTTAAGCTGGTCTCCCGGTGTTGATGTGTGCCCTGCATTGCAGCGTTGGGAGGTGGTAAAAAAAAATTGCCCGAGGGCACTCATTTGCTTTTGCCCCTTTCCTGCGCTGCTCCGCTACGGCTACTTGGGACCTACTCTGTCACGTCGCTGACGTTTTTCCACCGTACCATTTTAAGAAAGGAAGCAGACGCAACAGATGATCCAAATTGATCAATCACAAGGTCTCCATTTCCTGCTTTTAAATCTCTATTTTTGGGGGTGGAAGGAAAATGCGGGTTTTTTTTGTACCGGGATCCAGGGGGTGGGGCCCCCCATAAAATTTGTTTCATTTTGATGGCCTTAATGCGAGGAACAGTTGGGGGAAATGGAGCACCCCGCAATCATGTAAATGGGGCCTTTATTTCCAACCTCTGGTCGAGGGGGCCAGCAAACTGATCTTCCCCATCTTCCTCCTCCGCCCAAATCGCGCCAACCTCTTTTTCCCAAAGGAGGGGAACTTGTAACTCTTCCAGAAATACCCCCCTCCCCTCCTCCGCTTTTCCCCGCACAGCTTCAAACCCCCCAGCCCCGACTTGCCTCAGATGACACCCTAAGCTGAGGGGCCCGCCTTTCACTAGCCCTGGACCCCCCAAACCCCTGCCCAAGAAAACCCATAAAATTTTGAAACTGTCGGGCCTTGTGGAAAACAGGAGAGAAAGACCATGCCGCTCTGGCCATCTCCCCCCCATCGCGGGGGACCTAGTTTCAGATGTCCAAAGATCGTTTCCCGAACTAAAACACCACAACTCAGCGACCAAAGGGGGCATCCGCACTACCATTTTGGGGGGCTTTTTCAAAACTGGCAAGGATGGTGCAGAGCCTTCACCTGCCTCCACTCTCGGTGACTCAAACCCCCGAGCCACACCCTGCTTGTCAGGCCCCTGTGTCACTTCGTAATCTAAGGCATTGCTCTGCCCCTCAATCGCTGGGGCATGTGGAGGGGAATTCCCCCGTGTTGCCCGTCAACAATGAGATGGTTGACTGGGGAAAGGCCGACTAAGCGCATCCACCAGGGGGGACAAACAGGGTGTAAAACCGGAAGTGCAAACTCAGACCCGAGCCTTTTTCAGCAGGCATCCCCAAACCCGGGGAGGCTTAGAAATTTCTGGACGCGAGGTTTATGAATGTGCCCGGCAAGGGGGGTGCCCAGCCTACCGATCTTAAGGGCTGCCACAGATTTCGGCGTTAAACGCACACCACCTTTCTGGGAAAAGGGTTTTTGCACCCAGCCAGCGCTCACCCCCGTTGCAGTGCCGTCCACAGCTCCTTACCTGTGTGGGACGGTTCTCCAAGACAGATTAATTCAAAACGGCCGGTTTCTCTGGGACGGATCTACCAAGGACCTTGGGGGGAAAAAGCCCTGCGCCACCCTGCAGTTTTAAGAGGTGCGCCGAGCATGAGAGCCCCCGCACCCCCAGAGACTCCACCCAGCTCACCCAGGATTTGTCACAGAGATATAGCGGCCTTGGCCGGCTTACTATCCAGGTCGGTGGTGAAAGGACTTTTCCCGACAAGATCAGACAACCGCTTGAAAATTTTAGATGACCGTGACGGCCAGGGCAGGGAGGCTTTTCCAAAGAAATCCTGCTCGGGCATCGGTATTGGGGGCAGGCAAGGCCCCGTGTGGGGGAACCCATCGTGTCCACCAACGGAATGCAACATTTCCCAAGGCCAAAAACCCGGCAATACCCACATTCAGGGTTTTTGGGTTTGATGGTTTGGTTAAAGTGTTTTTTCGCTTTTCCAAACCTGGAAGACAGAAGGCTGGCTGATAGACGGCCGCTGTACGGCATGAGGTGTCAAACTGGCGGGAGGAAAGGGTAGGATGGTCTCTGTGGTGTTTGGTGGGACTCGGGCGACGGGGGAGGCTGAAGCGGAGGCTGATCCCTGATCATGACTCTGAGAGACATGGGCAGCTGAGGAACGCTTGGTGGTGGCGGAGGAGGAGGAGGCCTCCATTTCAACTCATGCATTCGCTGCATGTGACTAGACATGTTGGTGGTGGTTAAACACCTAAGATTCTTGCCTCTACTTATGCGTTTACGGCAAAGGCGGCATATGACATCGCTGGGTGAATCAGAGGCTTGCTCAAAGAAGGCCAAGGCTTGAGAGGTCCTGGACCTTTTTGACGGCGATAAGCGAGGAGCGGGGTTTCCGCTGACCGTGGCTGGCGGAATCATATTAGCGGACTTCTGTGACCGCCCTCTCCCTTTTTGAGACGGGACCCGTATTGACACTACCCCATCGTCTTCCTCCTCGTCCAGTGATGAAGCGCTCGCAAGCAAATTCTGCGGAAAAGACCACGATGGATCCGCAATGTCGTCATCATCATCATCATCAACACAGGTGACTTGGTCGTCCTGACTTTCTGCATCCAGGAGCTGCGGGCTACAAGCAAGAGGCACTGCAAGGCGTTGCCGACTGCCCGGGATTTTTGCCGATTGACTGGCTTCCTTCTCCTCCTCTGATGGCATCAGTAACTGGGCGTCAGAGCAGACAAAATCATCCTCTTTGGCCTCTTGATCTTTTAACATGCCTTCTGACCCCAACCGCATTTTGTCATCAAAGAGGTCTTCAGAAAATGGATTATCCACAGTGGTGGGTACACGAGTTGACATTTGGGCTGCCTTCGCTTCATGTTGGACGGATGATGATGCTGATGATGACATTTGTGGCCGTGACTGGGAGGACGAGGAGGTAAGACTGCTGGATGCAGGTTGCATTAACCACTGAAGGACAGATTGGCGACGCTGTTCGTTACTGAGATTCACAGGGCCCTGACCCAGCGATGACAGGCCTGACGGTCCTGCAACCGACGATCCGCTGGCATGCGTGTTGTCGCCAGCACTGGAAGGAGCACCTTCTCTCGTACCTCTACCTCCATGTCCTACCCCCTTCTTTGCTCGCTTACCACCTGCATTTCACTCCATGTTCAGAAAGATAAAATTTAAGAGGGTATGGAAGAGTTTTGGAACGTCTCTTATTAAAAGAAGGCAAATCACAGCGATTCTCAAATCCCTCAAAAATTGCTGTATTGAAATTCAACTGCAAAGTGGCTCTATCAACAAAGCTGGCCTGTGCCAAAGTGAAAAAAACACCTATCTGAAATGTATACGGATAATAAAAGGTATTTTTGGCACCTATCAATTCACCTGTGGTGACTACAAAATTGCTGGATTCAAATTTAACTGCAAGGTGGCTCTATCAACAAAGCTGGACTGGGCAAAAGTGAAAAAAAACACGTATCTGAAATGTATACGGATAATAAAAGGTATTTTTGGCACCTATCAATTCACCTGTGGTGACTACAAAATTGCTGAATTCTAATTTAACTGCAAGGTGGCTCTATCAACAAAGCTGGACTGGGCAAAAGTGAAAAAACATGTATATGAAATGTATACGGATAATAAAAGGTATTTTTGGCACCTATCAATTCACCTGTGGTGACTACAAAATTGCTGGATTCAAATTTAACTGCAAGGTGGCTCTATCAACAAAGCTGGCCTGCGCCAAAGTGAAAAAAACACGTATCTGAAATGTATACGGATAATAAAAGGTATTTTTGGCACCTATCAATTCACCTGTGGTGACTACAAAATTGCTGGATTCAAATTTAACTGCAAGGTGGCTCTATCAACAAAGCTGGCCTGTGCCAAAGTGAAAAAACACGTATCTGAAATGTATACGGATAATAAAAGGTATTTTTGGCACCTATCAATTCACCTGTGGTGACTACAAAATTGCTGGATTCAAATTTAACTGCAAGGTTTCTCTATCAACATAGCTGGCCTGTGCCAAAGTGAAAAAACACGTATCTGAAATGTATACGGATAATAAAAGGTATTTTTGGCACCTATCAATTCACCTGTGGTGACTACAAAATTGCTGGATTCAAAATTAACTGCAAGGTGGCTCTATCAACAAAGCTGGCCAGCGTCAAATTGAAAAAGACACTATCTGTAATGTTTACTGATAATAAAAGTTATTTTTGGCACCTAATCAACCTGTGGTGACTAAAAAATTGCTGTATCAAATTTAACTGCAGGTGCTCATATCAACAATAGCTGGACTGGCAAAATTGAAAAGAAAGCACCTATCTGAAATGTAACTGATAATAAAAGTGGAGTTTTGCACCTAACAAATAGACCTGCAGTTACTAGAAAAGATGTGTATCCTAATATAAGTTCAGGCTGCCCAATATCCAAGTAATATTTCATCAGAAAACTGTTAATAATAAAGATATTGCAATGCAATGTCTACACTAAGTCTGGGTGCAGAATATCCAGTATTCTTTAAAGAGCTTGTCTGTGTTCACCCTTGGGCCCCCCCCCTCCCTCCGCCGCTCCCCCTTGTGACTTTACAGCGGTAGATGCTCCTTTAAAATTCTCTGCCTAACTACCTAAAATCTGCAAGTCTATGATCTAACTAAGTTCTAAGGATCACAGCTAAAAGTAGAGCTGTCTCTGTGAACATATAGAATAATTTCGCTGAGCTGTTTGCTAAGAGGCAGAGCGCACGTCCTACTCCTTTGAGATACTGACACACACTGATCATGAACAGGAAGGGCTGTTCTATGTAAGATGAGGTCATGTGATTTTCCCAGCCAATCGCAACCATACACATCCCAGTCATGACGTCGCACACACCTCTCACCCTGCTCTATTCTGTAAGCTGATTTGCTGGCCGCCAAAATGACAGGAAGCGCCGAATATGGCGCGATATTAATAGATTATGCACAGATTTTAACCTAAATTATCGCGTGATCTAAAAAATCCGATCAACGTAAATACCGTGCCGATTTCAACTTTGTCGATAATAATCGCTCAACACTAATCGTTACCTCAAGGAGAACCCGCTTGTCCACTCGAGATGTGGAGAGACTAACCTTTGTCAATATGAATCAGGCATGGATGGGCCAAGATTTCCACACACCAATGCCTTATACATCAGATTAGATCAGCCATGACGCCTCCCCAAAATTTTAAAAAATTGGTCTGGATTCTAACTATCTGCCTCAGCCACTATTCTGATGCTGCAACACATCTGCTGCCAGTTGCTCCATCTGCCTCCCACCATCTTTACCAGGGACTGGAATTGCCACCCACCTCCACACTCTGTCATTGTGCCCCTCTCTGACCTCATGCTGCTGCTGCTGCCACCACCTCCACACTCTGTCATTGTGTCACTCTGACCTCATGCTGCTGCTGCTGTTGCTGCTGCCGCCACCTCCACACTCTGTCATTGTGCCACTCTGTGGGCTCCTGATGTTGCTGCCACCTCCACAATCTGTCCTTATGCCACTCTGTGGGCTCCTGATGTTGCTGCCACCTCCAGAATTTGTCATTGTGCAACTCTCTGACATCATGCTGCTGCTGCTATTGATGCCGTCACTTCCACAATGTGTCATTGTGCCACTCTCTGGGCTACTGATGTTGCTGCCACCTCCAGAATTTGTCATTGTGCCACTCTCTGACGTCATGCTGCTGCTGCTGTTGATACCGTCGCATCCACACTGTGTCATTGTGCCACTCTGTGGGCTCCTGATGTTGCTGCCACCTCCAAACTCTGTCATTATGCCACTCTGTGGCCTGATCATTTTTCTGCCACCTCCAGAATTTGTCATTGTGCCACTCTCTGACATCATGCTGCTGCTGCTGTTGATGCCGTCACTTCCACACTGTGTCATTGTGCCACTCTGTGGGCTACTGATGTTGCTGCCACCTCCAGAATTTGTCATTGTGCCACTCTGTGGTCTACTGATGCTGCTGCCAACTGACCGCTGTCTCACTGGAACACCCTGTGGTTTCCTAATGCTGTTTCCACCCTCCACCACTATGTTTGGTGTTCCCCTTCTTTTCAAGGTATAAAAACAATCAGGATTGTCTGCTTATTAGCTAGCCAAAAGCAGGAGTGAATACAGAACACAGAAGACATGCAAATATCCCATTTACTGGTCATCTCTGTTTTGGATCAACTTCTGTTTGTTTTTGGCTTTTCCAATACTGATGGATTATTGACTTATTGAAAGCAGACACTGACAGATGAAAACAAGGGCAACATGATCAGTTATGTCAATGCAAAATTACTGCCGACACCCTCTCCACTCTTTCGGGGGGTTTCTACATGTATCAGCGTTTAACAGAACAGATTCTGTCATAATCTGTGGAATCATCTGATGTCGGTGTAAAAGGAGTGTGCTCTTTGATGTTATAGTAGGATCTTGGCCCTCAGCTCGGTTCTTTCAAGCTGGCGCTGGGTTACCTTGTCAGGCTGCGTTCCCATTTCACTTATTTGGTCAGTTTTGCCCCTGTAAGTGCCAAGGGAATTGAAGAATGAAGCGATTCTAAGAGCGGTGGCTGTCATGTGCGTGTCATACTAAAACACAGCTTTGTATGAAGACCAAACCACTCTCCCTATGCATATTGGAGCATGACACAATGTTCTACAACACCCTACAGGTTCTCTGCAGCCAGGAAATAGCTGTTTTTTAACGTGATTCGCCGCAAATAAATTCGGGTTAAACTGATTTTTGTTGGAAAATTTGGCGAACTCTGCGAATCGAATTTTTGAGAACTTCGCCCATCTCACATAATCTCCAAAAAATTGTGAATCTCGCAAGAGAACAGAGAGTGACTTTTGATCACTATATTTACTATTTTGCAGTAGGCAAACTTAAACTCTATCAGTTCTCTATCTGTTAAACACTAACACGTAACTTTTATTATATATAACTCTTAACCTCTATACACACTATACACACCTCATCATTTAATCCTTTTTGCTTCTGAAAGAGGGAATAACTCCCTTTCTATTATTAAGTCTGGTGGAGCACCACCTATTAACAGGAGAGCCTTATATCTATAGCAAATTACTAACTCAAGTAAGGGATCCCCAGCCTTCCACCTGGGCAGTCGTCCTCAATCTCATGGAAACAGAACAAATAAGGCCCCTTTGTGACACCTTCTGCAGCAGGTGACAGTTGTAGTCTGATGTGTGAAATCACAATTTAAAACGTCATATCTGACCTCGCCGACATGTTTCGCCGCAAACCTGGCTTCATCAAGGCTTAGAGGTCTGATCACATGTGGTCTGAGCTCAATTCCTTTTATATCGTGTTAGGTAAACACCCATTCCAGGTGCTCACCAATTAGCCATCAGAGAATCCACATAAAACCCACTCCCCCTTCCGCTCTCCTGCACGCACACTCATAACATGTCCTGCTAAAGCTGCCACCATGCTCTCATGAGCCAACAAACTTCAGACAAATTCACCATCTCCATAACGGGCTTGCACCCCATTTTACCGTGCTGCCCGCGCTAACACACTGCACCAACAGACACCTCAGCCCTGACTGTGATGGGCTTCCGTCTCACTTCTCTCATATTATTGCAACTGCGTGGCTCACCTAGAATGAACTAAGCAGAATAGGTGTCACATAACACAGCACACTACCAACTTTATCAACTCCCATCAGCCCCTTCTCTTCAATGTCTAATATGCATATTCATTGGGAATATCAATTCCATTGTACAATAGACTATTGTCATATTATCTTCCCATAAAGCACTTCTCCTATATATCTAATATGCATATTCATTTTAATAGAGCTGCAGGCCCCATTAAATACATGTTCCATTGTACTGTATAGTATTGTCTCAAGACTATTTTCATAAACCACTTGTCTTTTACATGTAATATTCATACTCATTTTAATAATGCTGTAGGCTCTATGGCTAGCTCTCCCTCCCTCCCACAGTTTGACCTCACAACTTCCCCATTGAAGATTCTCTCCTACGGCCCACAGCCAGCCAACCAATGGGAGCACGCAAAAACATGGGAGCACGCAAAACACATCAGCATCCTCAACCGCCACCGCATCCAGCCGCATCCACCCCGCACCAGACCAGCGCTGCAAGCAGAAACAACAAATCTATACATAGATGAGTACACACATCAATAGGTACCAATCCACTCCCTGGCCGCAGCTCGCCACAAAAATGCGAGCGCACATCCCTTGCGAAAGCAATATACATGCATCCCTAATTTGTTAAAAAGAAACAACGGCCTCACGTGATGAATACCTATCATCATTACAGTACCCAGGGAAAATGAGGAAAAACGCAGAGGCAGAGGGGGAGGGGCGCGAGGGAGATGGAAGGGAGAGAAAAAAAAATGTGTGAACTCTGATGCTTCCATAGTCATATATTCAACTGTGCTATATCCACTTGACCGTACTTAATCACATATATCATGTTTCTTCAAAAATTATTATATAGGGAATCAGCAAGATCAAATAAATGCCGAAAATGAAAAGCCTTCATTTAGGCCTTTAGGTTTCAATGTATTGAGTCTGTATATCCATCTTGCCTCTTCCTGCAACAAAACTACATCCAGATCGCCCTTTCTTTCCCTAGCTTTTTCACACAGATGCCGCAAAATTTTAGCACCTCTATTTCGCCATTATGTACTTCCAAAATGTGTCTCGCTAGGGGGGTATCACCTCTTGTAATAGTACTCAGATGTTTCGAGATCCAACGACGAAACTCCTGTATGGTTTTTCCCACATAGATCTTGGGGCAAGATCTTTGCCCATCTCTACTCCAGCTCATTGAGGTCACATCATTAGGGAACGACTGTCAGAGACTGGGATACCTCAACTGGAGTGGCCTGCCCTTTCCCCAGACCGGAATACCCTAGAAAACCTGTGGGATCAGCTGAATCACCATGTTGGATCTCAGAACTCTGTACCCCTGAACCTCAGTGACCTGAGGGACACCCTTCAAGAAGAAGGAGATGCCATGCCTCAGCAGTCAATAACTTGACTTGTGAACAGCATGAGACATTATTGTCAAACTATAATTGATGCTCCAGGCCTTATGACATGTTATTGATACATTGACATTTTGGATGGTGCATAAACTCCACTGTTATTGGCTTTTGTTTCATTAGATTTTGAAGACAAGAAAATCAACACTGCATGCTATGTCTTAAATGGCCGACTTTCAGGATTAAATATCACTGTAGCATGAGATGTTTAAGTTTTCCATAAATTTCACCAGAAAGCCAAATATCCTTAAGTTTTTGGGAGTAATGTAGTTAGTTTTGCTCAAGGGTGTCATACCACATACTAAAAGCAAGGGTATACATACTTTTTCCTTTCACAGACATGTGATATAGGATGATTTTCTTTAATAAATAAATGAATAATATTTTGACTCATTTGCTTGATTTGGTTCTCTTCTACTTTTAGGACTTGTGTAAAACAATTGGCGTAGTTTTAGTTAAAATGTATGCAGAAATATAGAAAATTCGAAAAATTCACAAACTTTTGATCACTATGGTATGAAAAGTGATATGAAAAACATATTTAATGTGAACTATAATTGATCATTACAATTGTTATAGGCAGTATAAGCTCTTTCTGCTTAGAAACATCACATAAACATTTTTTTATCAACATAAAAAAATATTGTAACTACTGCACTGTTTAGAAATTTACAGAAGGTTGACAGCCCTGAAACCCACATTTAGATCATATATATGGCAGTGGCTTTTTCTTCTACTGGGCAACAACAAACAAGTCTGCACTGGGAGATTCTTCCTGAGCTCCTTAATTACAATTTCATATAGATATGTGCAGACACAGAGGTATTTAGAAGTTTCAATTTATTCAAGACACAGAACAACTTACATCCATATTTATAAAAATACTTGTGGTTTATAGTCCTTCCGTTGTATGTAGCTAAGCTACAGTCCGGCATAATTTTAAGAGGCCTTTTTTTTTTTTACATATTTGCATATTAAAAAAACGGTGAATAAACCCATGTTAGTGCACTTTTAATGAAAAAATAAGTATCAGGTTTGGTATTTTATTTTTTTATTTTTATTTAGCAAAAAAAGCTTTAAAGAAATACTCTTTTTTCTGCATCTCTTAAAAGCTTATTAAATGTTTGGTTAGTACAAATAAAAAAGTATTACATATAGTGCTGATTTTTTTTTCAGAAAACACTGAGAGAGTTAAAAGAAAATTCGTTTTTTATTTTCCCCGGGAGTTTTTCCCAAATATTTTTGATGGCAAAAATTTTGGATCATCCAGTGGATCGCAGGATTTTTCCGGTTCTTTTAAAACGTATTGCAAAAATTGCTACAGGGCCCTGGGTTTTACGAGCGAATGCCACAACAATATTGTGAACACAGTTTAAAAGATTCTAAATTATTCTTCTTTGCTTACTTTGTTTACTAAAATACAAACAAATGTGAGAAAATTAGGCAAAACTTTCTTAATCACCTTCAAAACTGTATATAACTACATGTGAGGGAACAGAAACTTTCAGTAAACCCTTTAAAAACCCTCTCTCGGGTAAAATATTACCAAAACCTTTAAATTGAAAACAAATCTATTTAAAGTAAAAGGTTTTATGACAACAGCAGACACCATTTCCTGCATTTCAGCCTCTCACTAAAATTTAAAAAAGGTTTTAAGGGGGGAAAAATTTGGGGCATGAATTTTGGCAAAAAAAAAAACCCTTTAACACATTTATCAAAAGTGGAAACTCTGAACTGGAAATAGTTTAAAAATTGTTATTCCCTAAATTTTTTGCCAAAAGGGATTATAAATTTTAAAAGTCAGTTTTTGCGGGAAATATTACCACCCTTTCTAAAAGAAAGAAAAAATACCAAAAGTTTTTTTGTTCATGAAACCAACAATAACAGAAGTCTGCTCTGTGTATAGTGTGTTTTTGGGCCATATCATTACATAGTTCAAAATTTAAAGGGACGGGGTAAATTTAAACGGGAAAACCCAATTTTGGGCATTTTTTTGATCCAAAAATTTTTAAACCTTACACACTATCCAAGTAGTAATATTGATGACAAAGTATCAGTTATTTTGTGATTAGTTTTTTTCTTATTCTGGTAAATTCTGGTAAATACTGTACATTGTTATTTACTGTCTCAAAAAAAAAAAAAAGTATACCCTCTCTGAATATGATGGTTTTAGGTATCCGGTAGGTTGAGGGGATTTTTTATCGACCCCAAAGGGGGTTTAAAACGCAAAGGGTTTTTTTGGCAAACAAATTTTTTTAGATTTTTGCGATAATTTTAAAGGGTTTAAAATCTGGGGCATCATCTTTAAGATCGCCCATTTTCGGCGCTTCCCGTAATTTTTGGGGGCCCGCAAATCAGATTCCCAAAAACAGCAGGGAGAGTGTGGGCGACGTCATGACTGGGGTGGTAAAGGGGCGATTGGCGGAAAAAACACATACCTCGTATTACATTTGAACAAGGGGTTTCCTGTTTTAGGCCTTAGGTCCCTCAGCGATTTATAGGAAAAAGGACGTGCGCTTTGCCCTTTGGGCCAAAAAGCTCAGCGAAATTATCTATTTTTTTTTTGCACAATTTAAACCCCCTACTATTTGCTGGGGATCCCTTTTCCCAAATTTTGTTTAAAAAAGAGATTTTAAATTTTATGTATTGCTAGAGAATTTTAAACAGCCCTCTACCGCTGGGAAATCAAAGGAGGAGCGGGGGGGGGGGGCCCCGTGCGAACAAAAAGACCCAAGCCCCCCCTAACTATAAAGAAACTGGATAAAGTTCACCAACACTTAGTGAGGGGGCATTGTATTTGGGAAAATCTTTTTTATTAACAGTTTGGGTATTGAAATTTTTTTCCTGGATATTTTGGCAACCAAAATTATATTGGGTAAAATAATTTTTAAATGCAGGGTTTAATTTTAGGTGCAAAACTTCCCCCCTTTTAAATTTTTAGTAAACATTTCAGATTTTTTGTTTATTTTTAATTTTTACCCCCCTTCCACCTGTGTTATAAAAATCCACCTTGCCGTTAAATTACAATCCACAAAACTTTTTAGTCAGCACAGGTTGTTTGTTTTTCCAAAAAAACCCCTTACAAACAAAAAATTAACAGATACTTTTTTTTTTGGGCTTTTGCGCACCCAGCTTTTTTTCCATTGGGCGCCCCTTCCAAAGTAAATCTTTAAAAAAGCAATTTTTATAGTCCCCCACAGGGGTTTAAAAAAAATTTAAAAAGGTGGGCCAAAAAAAAAAGGGGGTAATTATTTTACAAAACATAACAGATACGGTTTTTTTAAAATTTTGGGGCACCCAACTTTGTTCATTTACGCAGCAAACCACATAAAACCCCAAAAACCCGCAATTCTATAGTCCCCACAGGTTAATTGAAAGGGTGCAAAAAAAAAAACCGTTTATTATACAAAAAAAAACAGAAAAACTTTTTTTTTGACTTTTGCGCACCCAGCTTTGTTCATTGACGGGAAACATCCACAAAATCTTTAAAAAAGGAAAATTCATATTTACCACAGGGGGAAAATTTAAAGGTGCAAAAAATCCCCTTTAAAAAAAACGAAAAAATAAAAAATAAAAGGGTTTTTTTTCCTTTTTCCACCCAACTTTTTTCATTGCGGGAGCATCCACGTAAATCTTAAAACAGCAATTCTAAAATCACCCCCAGGTTTAAAAGAAAGGTCAAAAAATTTCCGGTATTATAGAAAACATAACAATAAAGTGTTTTTTTTACTTTTGGGCCCCGTCCCAAATTTTTTGAAAGAAAACCTTGCAGTTAAATTTGAGAAACCAGCAATTTTTTTTTGATTAAGGGGGTTTTTAGAATAACGGATTTCCGGCCCCCCCTTTTTAAAAAGAGAAAATTTTCCAAAACTATTCCAACCTTTTTTCAAATTTTTAAAAATTTCTGAACATGGAGCGAAATTCAGGGGGAAAGCGGCAAAGAGGGGGTTTGCACATGGGGGTTTGGGTACGAGAAAAAGGGGCCCCTTTCCCTTTCCAGTGCTTGGGGACAAAACGCAAGGGCCCGCGGGGTCGTCATTTGGGAGGGCCTTTAGGCCCGTCATCGGGGGGTAGGCCCTGTGAAAACTAAAATAACGAACATCCCTCCCCCAATCGGGCCTTCAGTGGTTAAAAGCAAACCCCGCATCTAGCATCTTACCTCCTTTGGGCCCCCAGTCACGGCCCCAAATGTCGTCAACAGCATCACAGCACCGTCCGCAAAAAAGAAGCAGCCCAAATGTCCCAAATCGTGTACCCAAACCCCTTTGGGGTAACCCTTTTTTCTGAAAAATCTTTTTTGATGACAAAAAAAACGGTTGGGGGAAAGGCCCTGTTTAAAAAAATCAAGAGGATGATTTAGGGAGCCCCTGAAAGGCCATTTTACTGATGCCATCAAAAGGGTGAAGGGGCCTTCAATCGGCAAAAAAAACCGGGGCGGCCCCCCAAAAGCCTTGCCGTTTCCCCCTTGCTTGTCCCGCACTTTTTTGGGTGCAAAATCGGACGACCAAAGTCCCCCTTTTGTTGATGATTGGGGTGATGAGACGACATTGCGGAAACCATCCTGGTCTTTTCCGCCCGAATTTGCTTCCCACGCTTATTTAAATGGACGGGGGGGAAACAAAGTTGTTTGTGTCAAACGGGGGCCCGCC
>JAODAL010016969.1:0-79137 GCA_025379985.1 Phyllomedusa bahiana
TCCCTTTATTTTCGGGGGAAAAAAGGTACTGTATATACTGTATATATACATATATTACTTACCCTGTACTGATCCTAAGTTACAGCCTGTATAATACTCCAGAGCTTTATTCAATATTCTGCTGGTAGAGTCACTTGTGTATATACATTAAATTATTTATCCTGTACTGATCGCAAATTAGAGTCTGTATTATACTCCAGAGCTGCACTCACTATTCTGCTATTGGAGTCACTGTGTACATACATTACTGGTTCTGAGTTACAGCCTGTATTATACTTCAGAGCTGTGCTCACTATTTTGCTGTGCCAGTTAATGCATACATATATAAATTTACTTAATCTGCCAGAGCTACACTTACTATTCTGCTAACGCAGTCACTGTGTACATACATGACATTACTTATCCTGCACTGATCCTGAGTTACATCCTGTATTATACTCCAGAGCTACACTTACTATTTAGCTAGTAGTCACTGTGTACATATATTATATAACTTATCCTGCACTGATCCTGAGTAACATCCTGTGTAAAGTATGCTCTGTTGCTGGAGTCACTGTGTACTTACATTATATTACTTACACTGTATTAATCCTTAGTTACAGTCTGTATTATACTCCGGAGCTGTGTCCAGTATTTTGCTGTGACAGCCAATGCTTACAAATATTACATGACTTATCCTAAGTTACAGCCTGTATTGTACCACAGAGCTGCAATCACTATTCTGCTTGTGGAGTCTCTGAGTATATATATTACATTACTTATCCTATTTTCATCCTGTATTATACTCCAGAGCTGCACTTACTATTCTGCTAGTGGAATCACTGTGTACATACATTACTGATCCCAAATGACAGCTTGTATTATACTCCAGTGCTGTGCCAGCTAATGCATACATATACAAAATTACTTATCATGTACTGATCATAGGTTACATCCTGTATTATACTCCAGAGCTGCACTCACTATTCAGCTGGTAGTCACTGTGTACATATATTTTATAGCTTATCCTGTACTGATCCTGAATTACATCCTGTGCTATACTTCCGGGCTGCACTCACTATTCTGCTGGTGCAGTCAATTACTTATCCTGTACTAATCCTGAGTTATAGCCTGTATTTTATTCCAGAGCTATGTTCAGTATTTTACAGTGTCAGTCAATGCTTACATATATTATATTATTTACCCTGCACAAATCCTAAGTTATAGCCTGTATCGTACCCCAGAGCGGCACTCAATATTCTGAGTATGTGTATTACATTACTTATCCTGTACTGATCCTGAGTTACCGCCTGTATTGAACTCCAGAGCTACACTCACTATTCTGCTGAAGGAGTCACTGTGTATAACCTGTATTATCTATAACCTGTTTTACATTTGAATGTGCATTCACAATTTTGCAGGCTCCAGAGCTGCAATCTTACAGCTTTCCTTGTTTGTTCGGAGTTTTCTCTGGTGGTTTGCATTCTAGGAAGTGCCAGGCACTAAGTAGTTATCTGATGCTGGAAAGACTAAGGCTTGGGTACTTCCCTCTCTGTAGTTCTAAAAGGTGAAAAAATATTTGTCACCACTAGGGAGGATCACTACTAATTGTGAGGTGGGGGGAAAAGAAGGGGATCTTTGCAAAAACAATCTATTACATTTAGTGTTCGCTATTCCTGGCTCGAGCTAGTCTTGTGCCTAGACTGGTCCCAGTAAATAATCTTCCTGTGTTTATTAGGTCATAAAACAATTAATACATTTTGTTAATGAGATTTATCACTGCGCCAGCCTTCTTCCCCTTTTCCTCTATTTGTATTATTTGACCTTATATTGATAATTATTGCAATGACTAAGTGGTTGTTGGAAACTATTATTTACACATGGATTAACTGATGGCCAAATGATTGCCCCAATTCCCTTATTAACATGTACAGTGTCTCACAAAAGTGAGATTGTTATCATGTTGGAATCCTGCCCTGCGTCCCATACTCTGCTTCAGTATGTTACAGTACATGTTGGCATTCATGGTTGGTTCCCTCAATAAACTGTAGCTCCCCACAGCCAGCAGCACTCATGCAGCCCCAAACCATGACACCCCCACCACCATGCTTAACTGTAGGCAAGACACATTTGTCTTTGTACTCCCCGCCTGGTTGCCGCCACACACCTTTGACACCATCTGAACCAAATAAGTTTATCTTAGTCTTATCAGACCACAGGACATAATTCTAGTAATCCATGTCCTTAGTCTGCTTGTCTTCAGCAACCTGTTTAAGGGATTTCTTGTGCATTATCTTTAGAAGAGGCTTCCTTCTGGGATAACAGCCATGCAGACTAATTAGGCCATTGGTCTGCAAAGTACGGCTCTCCAGCTATTTGTAAACTATAACTCCCATCATGCATTTATATACTGTATATCAGTGGGCAAGATGGGAGTTGTAGTTTCCCAACAGAAGGAGAGCTGCACTTTGCAGACCATTGGCTTAGGCCATCTTTATGTAGAGCAACAATTCTTTTTCAGATGCTCAGACAGTTCTTTGCCATGAGGTGCCATGTTGAACTTCCAGTGACCAGTATGAGATAGTGTGAGAGCGATAACACCAGATTTTACACACCTGCTCTGCATTCACACCTGAGACATTGCATTACTAAATAGTCACATGACAATGTGGAGGGAAAATGGCATATTGGTCACAATTTGTCCATTTTCACTTGGGGATGTACTCACTTTTGTTGCCAGCAATTTAGACAGTGATCACTGTCTGTTGAATTATTTTGAGAGCACACCAAATTTATACTGCTATACAAGCTGTACACTGACTTCATTACATTATATTAAAGTGTCATATCTTCAGTGTTGTCGCATTAAAAGATATGATACAGTATTTACAAAAATGTGAGAGGTGTACTAAGTTTTGTGAGCAACTGTATACTCGCCTTGGTAAGTACCTTAGATGCTGCATATTTCCATAAAAACTCTATGGGTCTGTCAAATATCATTAGTAATAGACAGGCATTTAAGTGGCTAGGGCTGAGCTGCAATACCGGACACAGACTGTAAGCAAGGGTAGAGCTATTTCTATAAGAAATTGCCCATGCTGTTCTAAACTCATATAACTTATTTTTCCTATCTCTGCTTGCTGCACAATGTGTTTTCCAGGTCCCCCTTTCAGTGTCAAGATAACACATTACCCATAATTTTTCTTATTCTCACACCTTGTCTTGCAATTTCTCAAATTAGAAAAATGTATTTATTTCTGAATATATTTTTCATATTTTCTATGTTACATTGAGGGTCTAGTTCAGTCACATTTGTCTGTTCTAAGCATAGGTCCAGGTCTGTCCACCTTCCATCTTCTGTTTCTCCTGCGTGTTCCCTTTCCCTCCTTCCTCGCTTACTCTCTGGCCATCTCACTGATATTTAATATCTCAGGTTTTGCAACTGGGCATTACTGCTTTTTTAAAAACTAAAAATCATAAACCCTGACTTGCACGTAAAACCCGCTCCCTCTTCAGAAGCTTGGAGTGTGAGGAGTCAAGAAGTTTGCCTAGGAAATGAATTAAGAGATACAAGAGGAGACATTAAGACATTGAGGAGGATAGGACAGAAGGAAGTCACAGAGTGAAGACCTTTGTAAACAGCCTGTGAAGGGTAACAGGCATTTAATGAAGGGCTCGAGATCAAGAAGAACACACAAGACGTCTCGTAAAAGAGACACGTTTACAAGGACTTAGAAGGCAAATAAGTGAAAGATAGTTCTAAGACATTGTGAGACATCATATAGAAAGGTATGAAAGGCAAAGGACAGTCTGCAAGTCAATGAAAGAAAATTGGTAAACTATACTAGGAGGTTATAGACGACTTGGGCAGCATGGAGAAATCAGAAGCCCCCAAGGAGTCACAAAGCAATGCCTGCAAGTCTGGGTGGTGGGGTGATGACCCCCAGTACCAATATATGCAACTACACGAAAGCTCCCGTTATGGAATTCCCAACCAGACACCAGTCACTGTTCATGAGAGTCCTGGGGAGCAACATCAAACTGAAACCGAGGTAAGCTGGAGGTCATTGTTATGGTTTTTAGGTTTGAGGGGTGCACTGAAATTAGATGGACAGGTAAAACTGCAGAAGGTTGGAAAGATTACAACGGAGAAGGAAAGGGCTATTTTTAGATAAGTGTGGGATTCTGAGACATGCTATCCGGGAGAGCAACAGAAGTTCATGGAGAGGATTCAAGGAAGGGTTTACATAAGAAAGTGTGGCGGGTATTACAGCAGGCAGATATCGTTGATGGAAAAGTCACTGAGTAATTGGAAGTATGGACAAGACTAGTGTTGTGCTTTGGATTTGGGTCAAAGTCAAATTTGACCCAAACATCAGTGATTCAAATCTGGTTTGTCAGAATCAAATTTTGGTGAAAATTAGCAAAAAAGTACCTTAACCCTAGGAAACATCTGAGCAAAATCTGGTTGTCAGAATCAAATTTTGTTGAAAATCACCCAAAAATTAACCCTAACCCTAGGAAACATCTGAGCAAAATCTGGGGAACTAGGATTAGGGTTAGGAATGGAGTTAGGGTTGGCCCAGATGTTGGGTGATGGTCCTTTGTAATATGGAGACATGTGGCTAGAGCATACACTCTTTTCAAATAATAATGCTGGGCTATATGTGAGTTTATGGAGTGTATTAGCTTTGTGTAGAGCATTCACAATTAGTTTCTATAGAGTATTGGGATTTTTATTGAAGCCAGGACTATATAGTTTTAAGAAATGTATAGGAGAGCATTGGTAGAAGGTATCCTTAAAATATGTGGCAAGACAGGGCATCAGTTACAGAACAATATTACTGTCAATATATAGGATTGTATGAGGTATACAGAATACTTAGGAGTGTCTTGGGTTTAAGGCTAGTAATGGGCATTATTGAAAACTTCTCTGGGTGTATTGGGATGTAGAGTTAAAGTGTTACTCCCATCATTCAACTTCTGGATTAGGAAAAGGGAATGAGTCGGTCACAGAGAACGGAGAAGCGGCCTGTATGTGTTTTGTGTTCACTTCTATGTGAGTTCCAAATACAGCTAAGCAAATGTGCTCAGGTGTATTCGAAACTCCCATGGAAAGGAGCAAAAAAAAAGTGGTGCATGCAGGCCACTTCTCCATTCTCTGATGCTGGCTTGTTTCAGTCTCCTGACATGGAAGTTAGGAGATTTAAGTAACCTTTTAAGATTAGAACATGAACACTTTTTGAGAAGAAAGGTGGGACTATAAATGGTCATCATATTTATCAATTCCTTCCATGTTCCAGATATCTATATTTATATATAGATATCTATATATAATCCCTTACCAGCTCTCTTTCCTATTGCTGTATCTTAGTAGAATCCCTACAGACTGCAACAAAGGCATACCTTTTAGGCTATGTCTACACTGCATCAGAGAAAAAACGGCCCTTAAAGCGGCCATTCTTTCTCTGATGCAGGACCGCGGCTTTTGTCACGCTTTGTGCAAAAGCCGCGGCCACTTCTCGTTTTCCCGACGCCCCCCCATACAATAGCATTGTATGGGAAGACGTCAAGAAGACGAGAAGCGCCGGCGTATTATACAACATGTTGTATAATACGCCGCTGCTGAAAGACGGGCAGAGAAAAGACGAGCTGTGTAGACAGCAGCTCGTCTTCTCTATTGCCGTCTATGGCACCACACTGACGATCGTATCTCCAGCGCTATTAAAAAACGAAAGCGCCGGAGATACGATCGTAATCATGTGCAGTGTGGACATAGCCTTAGTCCAGTACCATCCACCTACTTTGTGATTAAACTATGACCCCAATGGACATCGCCAAATTAGCATCAGCATTTGCATATCTATAGCCATAGCAACCATTGCAGCTGTTATGGGGCCCAGAGGTTGAGGTTCACTTAGGTTAAAGAATTTTGAAATATTTTGTTGTAATAGCAAGCTGTTCAGCTTTTTCTATCTAGCACTACAGTATAATGTGAGTTTACTGATATATGGCGCCATTATCCATTCCTTTAAGTATTCCAACTTATTGGGCGTTTCTGTTTCATTAAGTGGTGATGTCCATCTCATTTTGCTATGGAGACCCATCAATTCCAGCTATACCTCTGAGCATCATTTTTGTAGATAATCCTATCAAGAACCCCTTGCTCATTTAATTTTAACTTCTGCTCTCAAGAATTAGAGTGCTTTCACACAGCGCAGTTTTGTTGCAGTTTTAACTTCGCTCCAATTAAACTGCCTTTACTACCAGCAGCTTCTTTCACTTATTTAAATTGTTCAGAAACGTGTTTCAAGTAAGTCATCAATTACGGTGTTTGAAGTCTTGTGGATTACAAACACACTGATTACTCACTTTCCAAACAGTTTAGGTAAGTGAAAGAAGCTTGCTGGTAATAAAGACACAAAGGGACAAATTTATGAAAACTGTCTACGTCTAAAATTCACTTGTTGCCCATAGCAACAAACAGGGGCGTCGCTAGGCAGATTCACTCGGGGCACGAGCCCCGAATGAATCTGCCTGTGCCCCGAGTCTCGGCGGCTCCAGGCCGCTGCCATGGACCTGGAGCGCTCCTTAGTGCAGGCGGTGCCCGCCGATCTCTCTGACTGCGCGGCCATTTCACAGCGGCCGCGCAGTCAGAGTCCTGACCGTCCTGTCTTCCCTCCTGTATGTACAGCGCTTTGTAAGCGCTGTACATACACGTCGGCGTCGCAGGGGGAGCTCTGCCGGCCGAGGAGTTCCCAGGCCCCGCGAGACATCGTAAGCAGCGTGATGACATCACGCTGCTTACACCGTTCTCATGCTGCAGGACCTGGATGCGCGGACCGTGCCTCATTAGGTAAGTAGGTTTTTTAATTTTAATTTTTATTAGCTATGGGGGGGCATATTACTGGCTGGGGGGCATATTACTGGCTGGGGGGCATATTACTGGCTGGGGGGCATATCACTGGCGGGGGGGCATATTACTGGCTATGGGGGGCATATCAATGGCTGGGGGGCATATCACTGGCTGGGGGGCATATCAATGGCTGGGGGGCATATCACTGGCTATGGGGGGCATATCATTGGCTGGGGGGCATATTACTGGCTATGGGGGCACTACCTGGCTAAAAGATGGGGGCATATTACTGGCTATGGGGGGCATATCACTGGCTGGGGGCATATCACTGGCTGGGGGGCATATCACTGGCTGGGGGCATATTAATGGCTGGGGGGCATATCACTGGCTGGGGGCATATTACTGGCTATGGGGGGCATATCAATGGCTGGGGGCATATTACTGGCTATGGGGGGCATATCACTGTCTGGGGGGCATATTACTGGCTATGGGGGGCATATCACTGGCTGGGGGGCATATTAATGGCTGGGGGGCATATCACTGGCTGGGGGTCATATTACTGGCTATGGGGGGCATATCACTGGCTGGGGGGCATATTACTGGCTATGGGGGGCATATCACTGGCTGGGGGGCATATTACTGGCTATGGGGGGCATATCACTGGCTGGGGGGCATATCACTGGCTGGGGGGCATATTACTGGCTATGGGGGGCATATCACTGGCTGGGGGCATATCACTGGCTGGGGGCATATTACTGGCTATGGGGGGCATATCAATGGCTGGGGGGCATATTACTGGCTATGGGGGGCATATCACTGGCTGGGGGGAATATTACTGGCTATGGGGGGCATATCACTGGCTGGGGGGCATATCACTGGCTGGGGGGGCATATCACTGGATATGGGGGGCATATCAATGACTGGGGGACATATTAGTGGCTATGGGGGCATATCACTGGATGGGGAGCATATATCTGGCCATGGGGGACATATCACTGGCTGGGGGGGAATATTAATGGCTGGGGGGCATATCACTGGCTGGGGGCAAAATTACTGCTATGGGGGGCATACCCAATGGCTTGGGGGCATATTACTGGCTATGGGGGCAAATCACTGGCTGGGAGGCATATTACTGGCTGGGGGGCCTATTAATGGCTGGGGGGCATATTACTGGCTGGGGGGGCATATCAATGGCTGGGGGGGCATATTACTGGCTATGGGGGGCATATCACAGGCTGGGGGGCATATTACTGGCTATGGGGCATATAACTGGCTGGGGGGCATATTACTGGCTATGGGGGGCATATTAATGGCTATGGGGCGCATATTACTGGCTGGGTGGCATATTACTGGCTATGGGGGCATATTACTGGCTATGGGGGGCATATCACTGGCTGGGGGGCATTTTCAATGGCTGGGGGGCATATCAATGGCTGGGGGCATATCAATGGCTGGGGGGCATATCAATGGCTAGGGGGCATATCACTGGTTGGGGGGCATATGACTGGCTGGGGGGCATATTACTGACTATGGGGGGCATATCAATGGCTGGGGGGCATATTACTGGCTATGGGGGCAAATTACTGGCTGGGACAGATGGAAAAGAAGAAGAGAAAGAGAACAACTCTTCAGAGGCGTCTCCTGTAAGTCACCAAATGTAACTGCAGTGTAATCACTTATATTTCGCCTGAGCCTACATACAACTAGTATCTACCATTATATAGTCACTGTATGGCGGTACTATATGTACAACTGATGTCACATGTGGGGGTTGCGTTCGCTCAGGCTCTGGCAGAATTATTGAACCTTAAGTAGTAATAGTTTTGGGTCTTGGTTTTCTAGGAGTTTTTTTTACTAACAATGAGTCGTGTGGTCTCCTTGCTCCATGTATAAGTGTATTTTTTAGTGACTGTCACTGTCATACATAGGTGAGAGGTTTTGAAAATGCTAATTTGTCAGGCCTGATGTTCATTGTTTAGTGACTGCTGAGGAGATGGACGTGATCTATGGGGAATGTGCAGAAAATTAGTGACAGGAACAGAAGGTTTTTCTCTGTAAAAACACATCCGCAGTTCACAATGAGGCGTGAAAAATGCCGTGTGAACCCATCCCTACTCAGAAAAACTTAAGGGCCCAAGCCCCGGATGTTTTGGGATCCCCTGGCAACCAATCAGAGCATTCCTTTCATTTTATCAGAGCATTATATGAAATGAAAGGGGCGCTCTGATTGGTTGCTATGGGCAACGAAGTGAATTTAAGACCTAAACAGTTTTCATACATGTGGCCCATAATTGGAGCACAGTTAAAACTGCACCAAAACTGCGCTGTGTGAGAGCACCCTCAGGCTGGGTTCACACGGCTTATTTGCGGGGCGTAATTACGCCCCGCAATTATGCTGTATGGGCGGGGCAGGAGCGGGGGGCCGGCACCTCACCGGCCCATAGACTTGCATTACTAGCAGCGCGTATGCGGAGTCCAACCTCACTTCCAGTTTTCCTTGGTTACCCCTATGTTGTAGAAAGCAGAAGTGGGGTCACCTCTGGTTCCGATGTCACTTTTAGTTACAAAAACATAGGGATAACCTAGAAAAATCGTAAGGGATGTTAGACATTGCACCAGAAGTGGGAGCAGCACATGACCTGGAGAGGTGCAGGACACAGAGTGATGCTCAAAGGCAAGTTAACCCCTGAAAACCTCTAACTCCAAATCTAAGCCCAATTTAGCGCTTGGGTCAACTCCTGTCATTTTTTCTCAAAATTTGATTTTGGCTCACTTGAATGAAAGCGACATAAACCTGAAGCTGAAGTGCAAGACTACAAGCTATGTTAACTGTATGCCACCTCTAAGAGTAAACAATACTGTTCTCCTTCACTAAGGGCTTGTTCACACGTCTTTTCAAGACGGAGCTGAGCTGCGCTATTGCAACACGCAGCTGCGTTCTCTCATGTGAACGCCGCTCCGTGTTCAGCGCAGCGAGCAGTGAGAATCTCGCTGCTAATTGTTACATCCGTCTTGGGGACCTACAGAGCGGACCCCAAGACGGATCCCTAAAGCGCTTGTAACACGGAGTGAAGACTCCGTGTGAACAAGCCCAAAGAGCAAGCAAATATCTTGGCAAAGGTGAAGAAATGTAAACATAAAGTATAAAATAAAGTTGTAGCAATTTTTATTCATTTAAGGGTGAAATAATACTGTAGGAGATGCATGCAACCTCAACCACAGTATATTCAGTATTAACTCCGTGAGCTGTAGTTATTCACTTATTATTCCTGTGTTGTTCTATAAAATGTAATTTCCATGTTACTCCATGGTAGACCCTCACATGACCAGTCTAGAGAAACTACAGAGGCACAAGGTGCATCACTTGTTACTACCAAAGAGGCCACCACTGGCCCTGATGGTCCAGCATCAGGATATCGCATTCTCAATCCCACGTTATGAATACATTCTGCAGCTTCATTCCCTAGTTCACTGAATGGGCTGTATTACTTGGTCTCTATATGATAAACTATGGGAGGGTTAGGAGGTGATGGTAGAAGATATTGCACAGGGCACTGCAAACTGAAGGCTCACACTACCCCTTCACTATTTCTCCACACTCCACTACTGTAGAATCTTTACTGCCTGTAAAATAGTCCTATTCTTACCTATTCGAATTGTTATTAAACTTGAATGTCACTGTTAAATAATTGTTAAAAGAATGGAAGTATGAGAGTCTACAGATACAAACATAACTACTAGTTTAGTCATGGAAGATAATTATTATTAAATATAAAAGTTACCAAGCTGATCTACTAAAAAGCTGAGCCCCATGTCACCAGCCTCCTGGTGTGTACCGCTGGTATAAGTTATACATCTTCTTGTATACAGTGATATGGACTATGCTGGTATAACCTGAGCATCTTCTGTTGTATAATTGTATATATGCAGCTAGTATAATCTTGGCATGTAAGCAATTATATGTAAGTATATTTATGCAACTGGTAGAATTAATACATTGCTTTGAGTAAAGTGGTATGGACCATGCTGATACAACGTAGGCATAATTATATACTGTATGCACAGGTGGTAGACGTTATACATCTTCTTGCACATAATAATATGGACTATGGTATAACCTGAGCATCTTCTGATATATCATTATATATGCACAGCTGGTATGAATTATACATCTTCTTGTATAAAGTGATGTGGCCAATGCTGGTATAACCTGGGTAACTTCTGGTATATAATTATATCTGTAGAGCTGGTATATGATATACTTCTCTGTATATATTGATATGAAGCATGCAGTACAACCTGGACACCTTCTGGTATATTTGTATATATACAACTGGTATAAATTATACATTTTCTTGTATAAAGTGATATGGAGCATGCTGGTATAACCTGGGCATCTTCTGGTATATAATTATATGTGTTCAGCTGGTAAATGTTATACATCTTCTTGTATATAGTGATATGGACTATGGTATAACCTGGGCATCTTCTGGTATAATTATATGTGTACAGCTGGTGTGAGTTATACACCTTCTTGTATATAGTGATATGCTCAATGCTGGTATAACCGGGGTAACTTATGGTATATAATTATATCTGTAGAGCTGGTATATGGTATATACTGATATGAAGCATGCTGGTATAACCTGGGCATCTTCTGGTATATAATTGTATATATGTACAGCTGGTATACGTTCTACATCTTGTATATAGTGATATGCTGGAATAACCTGGGCATAATCTGTATATCATTATATCTGTGCAGCTTGTGTAAATTACTCATCTTATTGTATACAGTGATATGGAGCAGGGCTGGGTATAACTTGGCATCTTCGTATAAAAATTAAAATGTACAGCGGGTATAAGTTTATACATCTTTTTTGTATATAGTTATATGGCACAGGCTGGTATAACCTGGGCATCGTCTGTATATAATTATATATGTACAGCTAGTATAAGTTATACATCTTCTTGTATATAGTGATATGGAGCATGCTGGTATAACCTGGGCATCTTCTGTATATAATTATATATGTACAGCTGGTATAAGTTATACATCTTCTTGTATACAGTGATATGGAGCACGCTCAGGGGCGTAACTAGAGAAGCCAGGGCCCCAAAGCAAACTTTTGGATGGGGCCCCCTACCTCCTCCCTTGCCCACCTCCCTGACCACGAACATTTACCAGGACATGCTGTTAAATAATGTAGATAATACAAGGGGCAAATACCTCACCATACATATCACCATCATGCTGCTACCAAACAAATCCACTATACCAAACCAACATTACCAATAACTCTACTACATAAGGACCTGATTATACCGCCAGAACAAGACCACAAATTACCACCAAATAGTGACTGAATAACACCCCATACACTATTACTAATCAGTACACAAAGACCAATAGTACCGCCAAATAGTGACCATCTAGTGGTATATACTTGTGTACACAGGCTCTGCAGACTGTATATAACCACCATAAAGTGACCATATAGTGGTAGATATCAGTGTACACAGACTATGTGATTAAAGTGTACTTACATCTTGTGTCTCACAGGTGACGTTTCTCTGACGAGTCATTGACTTTGCCTTTTGCTCTGGTCCAGTCCGCCATCATGACATCTCCCGACCACTTGTCCCTGGAGATTTAGACACAAATATCTTAGAATCCTGACTTTTCCAGCACCTGCCCCCCTGGCTATATAGGGTCCATTTACTCAGGCAGGGTTAAGATAGGCTATATGGGGCCCCAGATAGGCCAGGTTTAGGTAGGCAAAAGAGTCCCCATATAGGCAAGCAGGGTTTAGGTAGCCATAGGGAGCCATACAGGTATACAGGGGTTAGGTGGGCTATAGGGGCCATATAGGTAGGTCGGCAGGGTTTAGGTAGCTATAGGACCCCATATAAGTAGATAGGCAGGCTTCAGGGGGGGCTATATAGGTAGGCAAGCTTTAGGGGGGCTATAGGAGCTATATAGGCAAGCTTAGGGAAGCTTTATATAGGCAGGCTTATTGGGGGCTTTATATAGGCAGGCTTAGGGGTGCTTTATATAGGCAGGCTTAGGGTGCTTTATATAGGCAGGTTAGGGGGGCTTTATATAGGCAGGCTTAGGGGGGATTTTATAGGCAGGCTTAGGGGGGCTTTATATAGGCAGGCTTAGGGGGGCTTTATATAGGCAGGCTTAGTGGGCTTTATATAGGCAGGCTTAGGGGGCTTTATATAGGCAGGCTTAGGGGCTTTATATAGGCAGGCTTAGGGGGCTTTTTATAGGCAGGCTTACGGGGGCTGTATAGGCAGGCTCAGGGGGGCTTTATATAGGCAGGCTTCGGGGGCTTTATATAGGCAGGCTTAGGGCGCTTTATATAGGCAGGCTTAGGGGGCTTTATATAGGCAGGCTTAGGGGGGCTTTTTATAGGCAGGCTTAGGGGGGCTTTATATAGGCAGGCTTAGGGGGCTTTATATAGGCAGGCTTAGGGGGGGCTTTATATAGGCAGGCTTAGGGGGGCTTTATATAGGCAGGCTTAGGGGGATTTATATAGGCAGGCTTAGGGGGGTTTATATAGGCAGGCTGAGGGGGGTTTATATAGGCAGGCTTAGGGGAGGTTATATTGGCAGACAAGGCAGGTAAAATAAGAAATCACCTCGTTCCACGCTCCCCCGATGCGCTGCGCTGCAGCCTCTCTGCTCAGCACGGGAGAGACGGCAGGGGAAGTAGCAGAGCGGCGGCGGCGCTCTGCTCTGCTATCTCCGGGCAGCGCTGGCTCTGAACGCACGGGCCGGAGGGCCCGGGCGTTCAGAGGTAGCATGCGCTGGGCCCCGCAACTCTGCACCCGCCGCAGTGAACTGTTATGTTCACTGCCGGCGGGCCCAGGAGTGGCGTTACGTGATAGCAGACGTGATAGCACCTGCCCCGGGGCGCGGGCCCCCTAAGCGCCCAGGCCCCGTGGCAGCTGCTACGTCTGCTACCCCCGTAGTTACGCCCCTGAGCACGCTGGTATAACCTGGACATATTCTGGTACATAACTGTACATGTACTGTAGTTGAAAATTATACATTTTCTTGTATAGAGTAACAGAGCCATGATGCTGGTATAATTTAGGCATCATTAGTTATATAATTAATTCCCTAATATGCTTATTGAATAAATCACTGCAATCAGGATTAACATTTCAGGGCAACACAAACAAGTAGATTACATGTTCACCTGTCATTAGCCCCCAGTCTGTTACCATTCTCAGAATACAGGATTTGAAGGTGATAACCATTCTCTCAGGAGAGGACTTGAGGCTGACAGTGTTTAGAGAAGACATTTTAAATATTTCATAGATTTGGATTTTTATTTTAGATGCAATTTACACTGATCACCCTAAAATTATGTAAATCCACCACATGCCCACATAATAGCTCTGCCCCATCAAGACATGGACTTTACAAAACTGAAGATGTCATGTGGTATCTGGCAACAAGACTTTAGCAGCAGATCTTTTAAGCCCTGTAAGTTGGGAGGTGCAGCCTCCATGGATTGGACATGTTTTTCCAGCACATTCCAAAGATGCTTAAACTGATTGAGAAGATGGGAATTTGAAGGCCAAGTCAACACCTTGAACTCTTTGTCCTCTTTGTTGCTCTATATTCTAACACAACCTTTGCAGTGTTGCAGAGGCATTAGCCTGCTGGAAGAGGCCCCTGTAACTAACAAATACAGCTGCCATGAAGGGGTGTACTTGGTCAACAGCAGGGTTTAGGTGGGTTGTACGTGCCAAGGTAGCATCCACATCAGGATCCAAGTTTTCCCAGCATCACACTACCTCTGGCAGCTGGTCTTCTTCCAACAGTACATTGTTTTGTCATTTCTTCCCCAGGTATATGATTTTCACGGACCCACCTGTCTTCCATTGCTCCATGGTCCAGTTCTGATGGGGAAATGCCCATTGAAGGTGCTTTTGGGTACAGTTTCTAGGTACTCTCACCATGCTGCAAGATGTTATGTGATCGAACACCTCTCTGTCTTAGCTAGCATTAACCCCTTCCCGTCACATGGTCATAATTTTATGGCTCTTAATTTTTTTCCTCCCCACCTTCCAAGAGCCACGACTTTCTATTTTTCCATCTACAGAGACTCATGAGGGTTTTTGTTTGTGAGACAAGTGGGGGTGTAACGTGAAAAAAACATACTTGTGACATGTTTGCGGGGGTTTGGTTTTTGTGTCGTTCATTGTATGGTATAAATGATACAGTGAAGGAAATAATTATTTGATCCCTTGCTGATTGCGTAAGTTTGCCCATTGACAAAGACATGAACAGTCTATCATTTTAAGGGTAGGTTAATTTTTAACATTGAGAGATAGAATATCCAAAATAAAATCCAGAAAATCACATTGTGTAAATTATATAAATGTATTTGCATTTTGCAGTGAGAAATAAGTATTAGATTATTGGCAAGCACAGCAGTCAGATGTTTTTTTAGTTGGTGATGAGGTTTGCGCACATGTCAGGAGGAATTTTGGTCCACTTCTCTTTGCAGATCATCTCTAAATCATTAAGATTTTGAGGCTGTCACTTGGCAACTCGAAGCTTCAACTACATCCATAAGTTTTCTATGAGATTAAGGTCTGGAGACTGGCTTGGCCACTCCATGTCCTTAATGTGCTTCTTTTTGAGCCACTCCTTTGTTGCCTTGGCTGTATGTTTTGGGTCATTGTCTTACTGGAAGACCCAGCCATGACCTATTTTTAATGTCCTGGCGGAGGGAAGGAGGTTGTCACTCAGGATTTTACAATACATGGCTCAATCCATTCTCCCACTGATGCGGTGAAGTAGTCCTGTGCCCTTAGCAGAGAAACACCCCCAAAACATAATGTTTCCACCTCCATGCTTGACAGTGGGGATGGTGTTCTTTGGGTCATAGGCAGCATTTCTCTTCCTACAAACACAATGAGTTGAGTTAGTGCCAAAGAGCTCAATCAGTCTCATCTGACCACAGCACCTTCTCCCAATCACTCACAGAATCATCCAGGTGTTTATTGGCAAACTTCAGACGGGCCTGCACATGTGCCTTCTTGAGCAGGGGGACATTGCGGGCACTGCAGGATTTTAAACCTTTACGGCGTAATATGTTACCAATGGTGTTCTTGATGACTGTGGTCCCAGCTGCCTTGAGATCATTAACATGTTCCCCTGGTGTAGTTTTAAAAAAATAGAAATGGACAGCACTTAAAAAAGCAAAATGTGTCTTTTTTTCTCCCGGCAACGTTTCAGCTCTAAACAGAGCCTTTCTCAAGCCATTTGGTTCAGTCAGTTGGGCGTGCACTTTTTCCATTTTTCCAGTGGTTTCTATCTTTTGCTTTTTCTGGGTGTAGTTTTAGGCTGATCTCTCACCTTCCTCATGATCAAGGATACCCCATGAGGTGAGATTTTGCATGGTGCCCCAGATCGATGTCGATTGACAGTCATTTTGTATTTCTTCCATTTTCTTAATTTTGTACCAACAGTTGTCTCCTTCTCACCCAGCATCTTACTTATGGTTTTGTAGCCCATTCCAGCTTTGTGCAGGTACATGATCTTGTCCCTGACATCCTTAGAAAGCTCTATGGTCTTGCCCATGTTGTAGCAGTTAGAGTCTGACCAGGGGCGTAACTTCAAGCTCTTGGGCCTTAGTGCACAAAGTGAAATTGGGCCCCCCAGTCACCATGCGCCATTTACAATACTGGTGTTTTCTTGTGTGGCAGAAGGGCTTTTGGGCCCCCTCAGGCTGCAGAGCCCGGTAGTGACTGCTACCCCTGCACCCCCCCTGTAGCTACACCCCTGAGTCTGACTGATTAATTGTCCGTGGACACGAGTCTTTTATAAAGGTGACTATTTAAGAGAGCTGTCTTTAATGCAGGTAACGAGTTCATTAGGAGCATCTAATTAGTCTGTAGGAGCCAGAACTCGTAGGGCCTGTTTACACGGCAGAGGACAAATACCGGTCGGTTTATCCGACCGGTATTTGCTCGGTTTGTGTGCCGTCCCCACGGCCGTGGGGGGAACGGCTTGTCTTCGGAGAAAAGCCCTCCTCCTTCCCATTCGCAAGTTCATATTCCGTCCGAAAACCGGACGGAAGAATGAACATGTTCAATGTTTTTCGGACAGAAAACCTGTGCAGTGGGGACTGCTGCACGGGTTTTCCATAGCGGCCCGGTGTGTTCGTTTGCGGCCGGTTTTTCAGACGGTCTGCAAAACCGAAAACCGTCTGAAAAAACGGCCGCAAACCGGTGCCGTGAGGACATGACCATAGTGGTTGGTAGGGGATCAAATACTTATTTCTCTCAACAAAATGCAAAAACATTTATATAATTTATACAATGTGATTTTCTGGATTTTATTTTGTATATTCTACCTCTCAATGTTAAGATTAACCTACTCTTAAAATTCTAGACTGTTCATGTCTTTGTCAGTAGGCAAACTTACACAATCAGCAAGGGATCAAATAATTATTTCCTTCACTGTATCTTACCTGTTTTCTGCAGGTCAATACAATTCCAGTGATAACATGTATGTAGGGTTTTTGTTATGTTGTAGTAATTTAAAAATAATAAAACAAATTTCTATTCCTTAACCCCTTAATGACACTGGACATAAACTTACATCACATTGTCGCTTAGTGGCTATGTAGTGGAACCAGGGCCGTTCCTAGGCTAAATTTCACTCAAGGCGAGGTGAAGAAATTTCGCCCCCGCCCCCGTAACATATGGCGCCACAGTACATCACCATAAACCAAAGCCAAAATATACAAAAAGCTTTACCACAATCTGCTACGTATAAAACTACTAAATAATAGTCCTACAGTTACCAAATAACACCGCTACACCAACCAGAATCCCAAGACCACTAAGACCACATAGTGACCGAATAATACCACCACACCATGACCACATATCAAAAGCACATAGTGACTAAATTAAACAAACTGACCATTACTGAGTATAAACCATTTTACTACAACTAATATTACCCCCATACAGTGACCACACAGTGTTGGATACCCGCTGTACACAGGCTCTGCAGGCATATAAATAATTACAGTAAAGTTATATCTAGTGACTCACAGGAGACGTTTCTGAAGAGTTGTTCTCTTTCTCTTCTTCTTCTCCATCTGTCTCAGACGCCATGACGACTACTCCCGACTCTTCACTGTAAACTTTACAAAACAAACATCTTAAGACTCCTCAATTTAGCAGTGCTTCTGTACCAATTCCTATCTCTATACACACTCCTCATCTATAGCACCTCATATGGTAGCCATGTAATATGCCCCCTGTAGCCACGTAGTATCCCCCAGTAGCCCTTTGCTGCCCTCATTAGCCAGATGATGCCCCCTGTAGCCAGTGATGCCCCCCCTGTAGCCAGTAGATGTCCCTGTTGCCAGTGATGCCCCCTTGTAGCCAGTGATGCCCCCTTGTAGCCAGTGCTGCCCCCTTGTAGCCAGTGATGCCCCCCTTGTTTCCAGTGATGCCCCCTGTAGCCAGTGATGCCCCCCATTGTAGCCAGTGATGCCCCCCCTTGTAGCCAGTGATGCCCCCCTGTAGCCAGTAGATGCCCCCTGTAGCCAGTGATGGTCCCCTTGTAGCCAGTGGTTGCCCACCTTGTAGCCATTGTTGCCGCCCCCTGTAGCCAGTGATGCCCCCTGTAGCCAGTAGATGCCCCTCTGTAGCCAGTGATGGCCCCCCTTGTGGCCAGTAGATGCCCCCTGTAGCCAATAGATTGCCCCCCTGTAGCCAGTAGATGCCCCCCATAGCTAGTAGATGCCCCCCCCCGTAGCCAGTAGATGCCCCCCGTAGCCTGTAGATGCCCCCTGTAGCCAGTGATGCCCCCTTGTAGCCAGTAGATGCCCCCTGTAGCCAGTGATGCCCCCTTGTAGCCAGTAGATGCCCCATGCAGCCAGTAGATGCCCCCTGTAGCCAGTAGATGCCCCTGTAGCCAGTGATGCCTCCTGTAGCCAGTAGATGCCCCCTTTGTAGCCAGTGATGCCCCCCCTTGTAGCCAGTGATGCCCCCCCTGTAGCCAGTGATGCCCCCCTGTAGCCAGTGATGCCCCCATTGTAGCCAGTGATGCCCCTCTTGTAGCCAGTGATGCCCCCCCTGTAGCCAGTGATGCTCCCCTTGTAGCCAGTGATGCCCCCCCTGTAGCCAGTGATGCCCCCCTGTAGCCAGTGATGCCCCCCTTGTAGCCAGTGATGCCCCCTTGTAGCCAGTGATGCCCCCTGTAGCCAGTGATGCCCCCCCTGTAAGTAATTATAAAATAACAAAAAATTACTCACCAGACCTCGGTCCGCGCGTCCCGGTCCGGAGCTGCTGAGCGGTATAAGCAGCGTGACGTCATCACGCCGCTTACGCTGCACGCAGCTCCCAGGGATCTCCTCAGCGGCAGAGCTGCCTCTGCCGCCGAGGGGGACGCAGCATCACAGGGGGCGTGGTGAAAGCCGTGCGCCTGCTGCGACGCTGATACAGGGGAGGAGTCAGGACGGGAACGATCCGTCCCGCCTCCTCCCTGTGACAGCTGCTGGCTCTGCGCGGCTGTTATAAAACAGCCGCGCAGAGTCAGAGGTGCTCCTCCGGGCGGGCAAGGCGGCCGGCCGCGGCGCCCCCCTCGGGTGAGGAGAGCCTCGGCGCCCCGGGCGGTCGCCCGTCCTGTCCGCCCCTTGGAACGGCCCTGAGTGGCACAATCCCGCTACACAAGTGGCAGGTGCCGGCTTCTCATTGCAGCTGACACCCGCCGGTAAGCCGGCTGTCTAAATAAATGAGAAACGGTGCTGCGCGCCGTTTCTCACTTCAATCAGGTCCTCCGCGGTGAGATCGCAGGGCCCTGATCATTTTACATGGTGGCTGGAAGCCTTTTTAAGGCTTCCATCGCCACCATGGTTCTCGTTTTATTACTTCCTGCTCCAGGCAGAAAGTAGTAACATAGCCATCTTTGCAACCCTTTACCCTTTAGTATTGTTTATACAATACAAAAGGGTGAACACGTGATTATGGCCCCTAGTGGTCAAGCACTTTAGGGGAACTCAAAGTAAAGTGGAAAAAAAAGTTTAAAAGTGTAAAAAAAATGTGGTGTCACTGCATCCGATAAAGTCTGATCTATTAAAATATAACATAATTTATCCCTTACACTGAACACTGTAGAAAAGAAAAAAAAAAAACACGGCAAAATTGCGGGTTTTTTTTGTCATTTCAGGCCGCCTAAAAATAACATACGTCGTCTGAATATACCCTATAGGTCAATATCATATCAGAATACATGGAAAACAGATACTATTATTTAGGACCTCATGTATGAAAATTGTCCAGGTGTAAGACTTTCTTTGTTGCCCATAGCAACCAATCAGAGCTCCCCTTTCATTTCTTCAGAGCACTATATGAAATGAAAGGGGAGCTCTAATTGGTTGCTATGGGCAACAAAGAAAGTCTTACATCTGGATAGTTTTCATACGTGTCCCTGTTAGTTTATTTGTATTTAACCCTTTGAGACTCAAGTCTTTTTTACCTTTTGTAGGCATTTTCCTTTTTGCACCTTCTATGGGTAAGTTCAGATGACAAGTAAAATTTACTTGTCAAATTCTTGTTGGATGTTACCATTGAAAACTGCATTGGACAGCTTAGTTTTAAACTAATATTTTATGTGGATTTTGGTACTTTTTTCCCCATCCGTTTCTATGAGGCTTTGGATGACATACAAATCTGCTTTGATCTGTTTTATACTAGGGGCGACATGTATGAATTCGAATGCGTACTTTTTTTTACTTGGCGCCGACACCAGAGTTCTAAATAGATATAGAAGAGTGTAGAATACGACAGTATGAAGATTTTTGGTATGGGCATAGAGTGTAATGGGCCAAACTTGGCGCACTAAGCTCTATGTAATGCGCCAAAAATCTGCCGTATTCTACACTCTTCTGTATCTATTTAGAACTAACGGATTCCAATTCATACGTCGCCCTCTTAATGTTTCAGTGCTCGGATTATGAGATTCTGAGAGTGTAGAATACAATTTTTGGCGCATAACATAGAGCTTAATGCGCCAAGTTTGGCGCATCACACTCTATGCCCATACAAAGTTTGGCGCATTAAGCTCTATGTAATACGCCAAAAATCTTCATACTGTCGGATTCTACACTCTTCTATATCTATTTAGAACTGGAGTGTCGGCGCCAAGTAAAAATAGTACGCATTCGAAGTCATACATGTCGCCATAGGTTTTTAGTATAAAAACAGACCTCTATCAGGGCCACCATCAGAAATTTCAGGGCCCCATACAGCTGAAGCATCTGGGTACCCCCCTGCCAAACCCGCCCCCACCAACACAGCCCTTCCTGGCAGCAGACTATACACTGTATTACCTCCACACAGTGACCATATAGTGGTAGATACCAGTGTGATGTTTTGTCTGATGAGTCGTTCACTTTCTCTTTTCTTTTCCATCTGGTCCAGACTGCCATGATGACTTCTCCCAGCCTACACTCATCCCTGCAGAATTTACAACACAAACACTTAATACGCTTCACTTTTTTTATCATCTTCCTAACTGTACCCCCTCTATGTACAAACTCCCCATCCATAGTGCCCCAAATGCTAATAATTATCCACTTGATGTCCTGTTAGGTAGCGCCCCAGTACCTTGTTATATGGGTCCTCTTGATAGATAGGTAGGTATATAGCCCCCCTGTAGGTAGGTAGGTAGATAGTGGCCCCCCTGTAGGTAGGTAGCCAGGTAGTGGGCCCTGTAGGTAGGTAGCCAGGTAGTGGGCAACCCCATAAGTAGGTAGCCAGGTAGGTAGGTAGTGGGCCCTGTAGGTAGGTAGCCAGGTTGTGGGCACCCCCGTCAGTAGGTAGCCAGGTAGGGAGGTAGCGGGCTACCCGTTAGGTAGGTAGCCAGGTGGGTAGGTTGTGGGCCACCCATAGGTAGGTAGACATTGTACTTTGTACAGGATTTGGTACATATCTGTTATTGTTCTGATTGTTATGGTCACGTTGTTACCACCAAAACTTGTAACTGGTGTAAAGAGCATGACAGGGGATTCATTATAGTGCTTCCCCTGTCATATTTGCTACCTCTGATGCACCAATCTTTAGCTCCCTTTAATGTGTTTGCACCTAACAACCCTGGTGTGAGGAAAAGTCCACAGTTGTTCATGTCTTGTACTAATGGAAAGGAGACGGCTTGAGGACACCTGGGATCAGTATGTGAGATTTTACAAGCAGCTGCCGCTGTTTTTTTGTGTGGGAATTGAGACTGATGCCAGACATCAGCTCCATGGAAGGGCATGGGGCACACAATCAATGCAGAGCAATGCACCTCATCCAGGGAATGTAGATGCTACAATATCATGGACATTTTCTATCCCAACCTTTTTTTCATATTTACAAGGGATTTTTCATTGTAAGAATAGTTGGATCTTCCATTTTTTAAGGAAATGCTGATGATTATCCCTGTGTGACCTGTAAGGGCATGTCCCCACTGCATGGTTTTTCGGCCGGTTTTACAGCCAGTTTGCGGTTTTTCAGACCGCCTGAAAAACCGCCCGAAAATGAGCACAATTGTGCTTTGCCCGGCGCCTCCTTTAGGGGTTTTTTTTTCCCCTTTTTTCGCCCCCGGGGATGTTAAATGGCCCGTGGGGTGAAAGGCCCCTGTTGTCCCCCGTGTTGCGGATGGCGCCCCTAGGCGGGGCCCCCGGGACGGTTTTTAAATTTAAAAGGGGCCCCAGTGTCCGGTAATTGGGGCATTGCGGGCCCCGTGGGGTCCTTTTAATTTTCCCCCCCCCTGTTGCCAGATTTTTGGTTGTTATGAGGTTTGGTGTCCTTGTGTCCATTGCTTTGTTGTACCAGTCTTGCTCGTTTTTCCTTGACCTTGCCGGTTTTTGCCCCCCCTTGCCCACGTTGCCGTCTTTTGAAAGAACCTTGGTCCCTGCCCCTTTGGGGTTTTTGATCGCTTTTTGGATTACGTCCGCCCCTCCCCCAGAAGGCGCCACCGAAAGAAAAGCCCCCTCAGGGGAAGGATTACCTACGGACATCACCCCCTTTTTTCCGGGGTTTTTGTGAAAGGGGGTTTTTTTTAAAAAATCATTTCCCTGGGGGGCTTAAAATACCCCCGCTTGGGCGGGGTTTTTCCAGCGGTCCACCGTACGTCACAATTGTGCTCTATGGAAAACCGGCAGCAGCCCCCATTGCAGGGGTTTTCCCGTCGGGGGGTTTTTTGCCCCCGCAGTCCGGGGGGGCAAAAATTGTCGCAATTTTTGTCGGTTTTCGGACGGAATCGTGTTCTCAATGGGGGGGGGGGGGCTGTTCTCCGCTATCGCAGAGAAAAGCCGCCCCCCCCCCCCCCTGCACGTGGGGGACGGGCGCAAAACAGGACAAATACCGGCTGGCAAACCGGCCGGTATTTGTCCTATGCCGTGGGGATGCACCCTTATAGTGATTTCACTGGAGGCCACTCAGCTTTCCAAAAATCATATTTCCCAAAAACATTTGACAGTTTTTATTTCTCTATTAAGGAGGTTATACTTTTTTATGAAATGTCCTTTAAATATACATATTTAGAGAACTGGAGAAAAGCCCCCTTTTTGGAAGTTGCTCCCCCTTATGTGATTTTAGTTGAGTAATTCAGTTGCCTTTCGCAGCATCGTTACCTTCTCTTTCATAATAACTGGATCTATATTTACTTATGCTATACGCCACTTCTAATAAACAGTATAAAACTGTCATTCAATAATGATACCTGACCGGGGGGGGGGGGGGGGGGGGGGGGGAAAGGAAAGGGGCACAGGTTGCAGATGCCATAGTTTGGTTTAGAAGATAGTTTTGCTATTTTGGGAATCATTATATATAAAAAAAATATATAATTTATAATGTACTAAAGTTAAATACAAGATAATATTTATCATATGATTCACAACTATATAACATAATGTAATAACAATACTTAAAAGAAGATAATTTTTCCCTTTCCAGTAAACACATAAATGTAGCCCATTGGGGCTGGATCATAAATCTTCACAAATATGGAATCTTCTAAAGAATGGTTTATTGCAACAGAGATTACCTACATTCTTCAGAAGACTCCGTATGTGTGAAGAGCCATAATCTAGTGACAGTGGGCTCCATTTTAAGGGGTTATGTATGAAAACTGTCTTTGGTTTTAAAACTTTTTTTGTTGCCTAGCACCAATCAGAGCTCCCCTTTATTTTAATATGTCCCAAAAAAAGAAAGGGGGCTTGATTGTTTGATAGGGAAAAAAGAAAGTTTGGGTTTGTTCCACGGCATCTTGGTGTGAAATCCCCTTTTTGATGGTTTGGGGCACAGAAGGACCCAGAGAGCATCTAACAAAATTTGCAGTAGTTTATCACTGCCGGGAATGCAGACACGCACGGGTTTCCACAGGTGATCGCCGCTGGTGTTTGCCCGCGCCCTGCGGGTCCGTCTTTTGATGCTATCCGAGACAGCCGCAATGCAAACAGCGCGGCGTCATCTGTGAACCCCCGCGGGGGTCGTCATTTCCGGCATGATAAACTAAATGCTGTTGTTTGAGTCTCTGGGTCCGTTCTGATGGACCCCGAGATGCTCAGAAAACGGATGTTCCACGGAGCAAAAAACCGTGTGAACATACCCTTAACCTAGAAGTTTTATAAAAAATTTAATTAAAAAAAAATTAACATTTCAAAAATTTCTTTGGATTTAAAAAAAAATAAAAAAAGTTACACATAATTGGTATTGCTGTGTCCATAAAAGTCCGATCTACTAAAATCTAACATCAGTTAACCCATACACTGAACACTATAGAAGAAAAAAAAATTATTGAAGCCAAAATTTTTGTTTTTTTGATTCACCTAAAAATTGGGAAAAAAAAAGGACAAAAATGCACCTTTATCCCAAAATGGTACAGCTAAAAATCACATTTCAACCCGCAAAAAAAAACCTCCTCTCTCAGGTCCATAAGTGGAAGAACAAAAAAGTTATCGATCACAGAAAATGGCGCTGCAGAGCAAATTTAAGAAACAGAAATGTTTGGATTTTTTTTTACGTTACTAAATCATAATGAAAAACCTACATATTTTTGGTTTGTGGAATCTTTTTAACCCGAGAATAGTAACACATCTTTATGCAGAGAATGAACACCAAGAAACAAAAAAACCCGCAAAATTGACCCCAAATGTGGTTTTTTCAATTTATCCCACTTAGAATTTCTCTGCGGTTGCCCAGTGTATTCTATAGTATGGTCAATGACATCATTAGAAAGTACATCTTGTCCCGCAAAATAAAAGCCCTCATATGTCTATGTAGATGGAAAAATAGCCATATTATTATGATCAGCTGTCAGGAAGAAGTTAAGCACACCCAATCAGGACAACAGAGTGTAGCTAGGACCATTACGCCCTGAAAAGTATGACCTTCAAATGCACTAAGTAAGGTGAGACTGTTTTTTTAGAGTAGGTCCCCATCTGAACTAAGGCCACCTTGCTATTGGTGGATGGGGACTATACCTATATTTTTCTTAAATATATCAAGTATATAAGAAAATGTATATGATTGATACCTCTAAATGATGGTTATGCAGTTGCCAAATTACACCACTGTGCAAGGAACAAATATCACCAAATCTGCGACCGCTCAAGGGTTCCTATACTCACGGGGCCCCTAGGAAACTGCCTAGTGTGCCCAATGGATAAGACAGCCCTGTGTGTGGAGCAGCATCAGGATCATCATAAAGCACTGTATAGCATTGTGCTATCATAGCACAACCACACTAGGTGAGTGCATCAACTACAACACATGTATGAACCTGTTTAGGTCTAAAACTCACTTTTTTGTCCATAGGTTACTAGATCTAAACAGTTTCATACATGTGGCCCCCAAATCTTTAATTTTCAAGTGGTTACATAGAAAACTACAAATAAAGCACGCCTTTGTCTTTCTCTTCCCCTTTTCTCTCCCTTTTCACAAACCTGCACAGAGAAAATGCATTGATTACATAATATAATATAACATACCATAATAGACTGGAGCAGAATATTACATGATATAACAAGATATTATGTAGCATGGTGCAAGACAATATAATGCATTACTTCACAATAGAAATAGAATATAATACAATACTATAATAAGACAATATGCTACAATATAGTTTATTACTGCACAGTATAACATAATAGAATACATTAAACCGTTACATGATATAATACAACCTAATATGATCCCTAACAATATAACAGTATATGGTTAAACAATATACCGTATGTATATGTACACATACATGTATGATGATGCATGATGAAATTCTAGTCTATTCCGTAAATGTATTATGTTATTTGGTAGTGTATACATTTTATATATATATATATATATTTATATTTTAGATATATATATATATAATATATTTTATATTTTATATATATATATATATTATATATATATATATAATATATATATATATATGATACAGTACTAAATCATATACATTGACAGAATTGAATTTCATAAATCTATACACCTGACTTTTCTATCATAAAAATAAACATATGACTTAGTGGAGGCCAAAAAAACCCCTGTTATATTGCTCACAATGTCCCATGTCTTCTGCCCCATCCTGTGATCCATTCATGGTGCGCCTATGGGATGATCCCTCATAAATATTTTCTTATCTTTCAAAATGGCTTGCGAGAGTTTCGATTCCATTAGAAGCAATGCATGTCTAGTCCATGTTGAAAATGTCATGAAACACGTAATACATTTGTTTTAACTAAATCATCTTATCTGGTCTGTCACATCTGTTCCTAATCTTTTTACCACAAATAACTGCCAAAGTAAGAGTTGTAGTGTCACAGGATACTGGACTCCATGAATCAGCAGAAGTAGCATACGTGACATAATAAATCTGGCATAGTTTGCTAGGCATCGTTTAGACACTATTCATTGCACCACCTCCTGACAGGTGTACATATACAACAACATACAATACATTTAGTGCATTTTACAATTCCTCAGCCACATGATTAGTGGTTTAGTCAACAAAAATGGCTGCTGCACAGCCACATTGCTAATCCCTGAGTGTACTATGACATATAATACTAGCTATTGGAATAATAAAGTTTGTTTTATTTTCCTGGTGTCCTGGGGATTTCGGGTAAACACCGTCCAGAGCCAGATAACAGTGCTGAGCTTGCTCCATTCCTCAAACTCGCTGCACAGTTATTTTTAGCCCTGAGATCTGCATGAACTGAGAAGCCTGAACTGAACCAGTAGAGCGGCTAGATTTACTATAGCGTGTATCACTGGAAAAGACCATACTAATAAACTGTACAATGGTGGTGTTTCATATCCTATCTATCTATCTAATCTAATCTATCTTCATCTATCTATCTATCTATCTCATCATATCTATAGTGCTATCTATCTATCTATCTATCTATCTCTCTCTCCATATCTATCTATCTCATATCTATCTATCTATCTATCTATCTATCTATCTGTCTATCTATCTGTCTATCTATCTGTCTATCCCATATCTATCTATTCATATCTATCTATTATCTATCCATATCTATCTACCTATCTATTCATATCTATCTATCTATCTATCTATCTATTATCTATCATATCATATCATCTATCTATCTATTCTATTATCTATCTATCTATCTATCATATCTATCCACATATCTATCTCAAATCTATCTATCTATCTATCTATCTATCTATCTATCTCATATCTATCTATCTATCTATCTCATATCTATCTATCTATCTTCTATCTATCTATCTATCTATCTATCTATCTATCTCATATCTATCTATCTATCTATCTATCTATCTCATATCTATCTATCTATCTATCTATCCATCTCATATCTATCTATCTATCTATCTATCTATCTATCTATCTATCCAACTTTTCCCATATTATTGGTATATAGATGGTTTTGTACACCCATAAATGTTTTAGCCATGTGTGCATCCATCAGTACTTCAGCCATAGATGTCCGCCCATGAGTGCTTCAGTCATAGGTGTGCACCCATGAGTGCTTCAGTCATAGGTGTGCACCCACAAGTGCTTCAGCCATAGATGAGCACCCACAAGTGCTTCAGCAACAGTGGTGTGTCCATAAATGCCTTGGGCATAGATATACACTGACAGTTACTGAAGCCTTAGATATAGATGACCCCCAGCCATAATTATGTTCTAATAAGAGCATTAGCTGTGGATGTGTCCTCATTAATGCCTCAATCACTGGTAAAGAGCATAATATCCTCAGCTATAAGGGTAAGTAAATCCTATGATGATATGCGACACTGTACAGTTACAACGCCCAGTATAGATCGTTGTGAATGTTATGGAGCTTGCACTAATACGTGCTATAGCCTCGCTAGGGAGGCTGGCATCTGCGGCCCCATAGACATTCATTACTCGCGGCGCGTATTTGCCGCAAATAATTGATGTGTCACATCTCCCCACGCATACAATACGATCGTATTGTACGAGCGGGGAGAGGAGGCGTAATCCATAGTTCTCTATGAGAGCTATGGATTACCATAACTATGGGGCGCATTTCCCCATGTATTCAGCGCAGTACGCCGCGAAACACGCCCCAAAATAAGCCGTGGCAACATGCCCTAAGGGTGCACCAGGAATACAGTGATAAATGCAGAAGTCCTAGCTATGAAGTATACACCAATAAATGTATTTACCAAATATGTGCCACATGCATACCTCATGCGTAGATATGCACCCAGATCTCTAGCTAAGAAACCTACATTAAGGGTGACATGTATGAATGGGGCTTTTCAGCCCAACATCTAGCGCAGCCCCGTGCGCTATAGTTTTAAATTGCCCGCACGCATCGTGGGGCGCACTAGAGCCGTACAATGCTATAGATTTATAGTTTCAGTACGGTAATTCCAAGTGCATTACTGCTGGAACAGGTAAACCACTTAAAGTGGCAAAAGTGGTTTACCTGAGCCAGAATTGTCGTTTCTGCGCTAGAATGCGCCTGATTTATGACCCGCAGTAGAGCAAATTCATAAATCAGGTGCATTCTACACTAATATTATGTGCAGAAAAAATTGGCGTCTAAATGGCAAAAACACATAATACCTACATGTCGCCCTAAGTGCCTTATGCATTGGTATGCACGGGACTAAAGTTGTGCACTCTTGAGTGTGCCCCCATAAGTATCTTAGCAATAGGTATGCACTCATAAGGGCATTAGGTACACGCTAATAAGTGACTTAGGCATATATATGCTTTCTTAAGTGCACCAATAAGGGCACAGATGTGTCCTCTTAAAAGCCTCAGCTATAGGTATGCAACCGTAAGCGCCTTAGCCATAGACGTACTCATGTAAATCTTAGCGATAAATGCACATTTATAAGTGTCTTAGCTGTAGATGTGCACTGTTGAAGCCTTTAATATAAACCAGTAAGTGCCTTAGCCATATATATGTCCCCATGAGAATCTCAGCTGTAGATTTGTACCCAAAAGTACTTAAGCCATGACTATGCACCAATAAGTGCCATGGTCCTCAATATGAGCCCATAAATGCTTTAGATATAGCCCTGTAGCCTTAAGTGTTTTTGCACACATGTGCTCCTATAAGTCCTTCAGCCTTAATTATGCACTGATGACTGCGTTTGCAGTCTAGGTGTAACTATTAGGCTATGTTCATACGGGTTAACTGCGGGACGTAATTACGCCCCGCAGTTACGCCGTGTGGCCGGGGGCGGGAGCGGGGGAGTGAGTGGGGGGGCCGGCACTTCGCCGGCCCATAGACAATCATTGCTAGCGGCGCGTATACGCCGCTAGAAAATGACATGTCAATTATCTCCCCCCTCGGCGTATTCGTATGAGAACTGTGGATACCGTAATGAATGGGCCGTTTTCAGCCCGTAATTTGCGCACTTCGGCGCGTAATTACGGACTGAAATACGGCCTATGTTAAGCCGTGTGAAATGGCCTTAGGGTGCTTTCACACGGTGCGTTTTTGGTGCGTTTTTGGTGCGGTTATTTGGATGCGTTTTTTGTGCAACAATGTATATCATTAATTGCTGTGCCTTCCTGCACAAAAAACGCATCAAAAAAGCGCACCAAAAACGCACCGTGTGAAAGCACCCTTAGTGTCTCATGTGTAGGTATTCAATCAGAACTGTCTTAGGCTACATGCACCCCATAAGTGCGTCATCCATAGGTATGTACTGTACATATAAGTGCCAAGACTAAAGGTGTGCACTTTTGATTGCCTCGGCCATATTTGTGCTCCCATAAGTATCTTTGCCATAGCTGTGAGCTCATTAGGTTTGTAGCTATATATGCACCAGTTATAGGTATAATAGGTTTAGCCACAGGTATACCCCCATAAATGCCCCAGGCATAGCTAAACCTCGATAAGTTCCTCGATGTGCGTATAATTACCATATCCATAGGTTTGTAGCTATATACACTACTCACAAAAAGAAGATATTTGGCTTTTGGTTGAAATTTTCTTTCTTTGTTTAAAATGATATATACACCTAAAGATGCCAAACCACAAAACTACTGAATAAAACAAACCTTTATTGAAAAACATGATTTTAAAAAATATTAGAAAAAATCATATAATGTTAATGGCAATAGCACTCCACAGATAGCATGTCCACACAACTGCATCCCCAAGTGCAATATCAATCAAAGGGAAAAATCCATACCATCAAAGGAATATATAGCGCTCTATAACAATTGCTGGAAGAATTACCACATAAATAAATAAATATATACACATACGTATGAACAAATACTTAACCTGAATAAACAGCAAGCGGTGGAATAGAACAAAAGGGGCAGGAGTGTGGACATACGTCTCGACGCGCGTTTCGCCTATCGCTTCGTCTCCAGACCTCCAGACGAAGCGATAGGCGAAACCGCGTCAGGTTTCAACAGATCAGGCTGGTGGAGGTAGAACAGTAGTGTGGGAAATATTTCCTTAATACACCTGGATGGACATTTGGACAGTAGGCCTCATGTATCTAAGTAACATGGCTGACCATGTTCATCTTTACATTACGGCAGAGGGACATTGTCAGCAGTACAATGCACAATGCAACAAGGGTAATATATATGTATGTATCTATATATATGTATATATATATATTTGTGTACGTGCGTGTGCGTGTCGACTGTATGACAAATGGGTTATTGGTAAATTTATCTATTGATTTACTGACTTTGGGTGAAAGTTGAAAAGAGCAATGTACAGTAATCACTACCTGTGCCATAAATCCTTATCTTGTTACTTTCTTCAAAAGTGACTTGAAAAGTTTTATGAGTTGTCTCAAAGGGTTTTCACTGTAATTGCAATTGTTTCTGCTGATCCCACCAATGGCAGACATAAAGCGAATCTAAAATATTTGCTTTATCCTAAGACATGATGGGAGTAAGTGAAAAAAATGTATTTACCCTAAAATGTACAAGTTCTTATGGCACCACTAAAGTTAATACTAATGACTGCAACTACCATTCACACAATAGGGGAGACATGCATGAATCCTGACACTGACAGGTCAGTTCTAAATTGCTTTAAGTTAGTGTTGAATGCGCCAGAATGCGTGAACCTGTTCTTCTGCCGGTCATACATACAGGCGCAGTGTAGTGCCAATGCGACAACTTTGCCATCAAAGATTCATAAATGTGTCTACTTCTATGAATGTGGTGCGACATGTCCCCAGACGCCTAAATCTTTGGCACACTAAAAAGTGTCTTTGGGGCATTACAAAAGGACTTATCGCCTCAAAATTTGGAGTGCGTCTGTTCATACATTCTTTTTGGCTCAAAATATACCAGAAAATTGGCGCAGCCCCACATGTCAACCTAGGTGTACATTTAGTCACTAGTTTATAAAACTCATTTTCATATACCCTATTGAGTGATTAATAGAAGGGCCTTTGTTTTGGATCTTAATTTATTGGCTTGCATAGGCTACAAAGGTAGCCTATCAAGGATTCAACACAAGCATGTATAATATTGACAGCCCTTTGATTTCACTGATCTGTTTGGGATCCAAACAATTGCTGCCATGCATCCCCACAAAAACGTAGATTATAGACCTGATATGATATTTAGAGCCAGAGGAGCCTTCTATTAAAACAAGGTTGTCAAAAGTGGACTGCCTCGTTAACTCCCCTATGACATTCATGAATGTATGAAACAGGCTCAGTAGCTACAGCTGATACCCACAGTCATTGGACAGGAGGTAAATGTGGGTTCACACTATGTTAATCGCTGCGTTGCAGGTATCAGTCGGAGTACTATAAGAAAAGGTACCCTGGTGGAAATCACAACACGGCTGTGGCTTCCCCATAGGGAATAATAGAGCAGACGTACCCCAGCGTGGGCTATGCTTGCTCTATTTCCTGGCAGCATTCGCTTAATATGAATGGAACCTCAAAGGGGCTCTACATCCTATTGGGGTCTCCAAATTATCCTAGGATGATAAAGGTGCACCGAGAAAGAAAATCACAACATGCCTATGGGCAAAAAAGTGAGTTTTAGACCTAAACAGATTCATACATGTGGCCCAAAGGATCACACATATATAACCTTTGTTCCCATCCACAACATGCTTAACTTACAGGACTCAATAGTGTAGTCTACTATGCTATTGAGTCCTGCAGGAAATACGTATGCCATCGGGAAATAGGGCAAATGTAGCCCACGTAAGGCTACATCTGCTCTATTATACCCCATGGGGCTGTGGCGGTTGTATCATGATTTCCATCAGAGTACCTTTTTTCATGGTACACCGACGGATACCTCGAACATAGCAATTACCATAGTGTAAACCCACCCTAACTCTTATCCATTTAATCACTCAGATTTGTCATTCAATCTTAATAACAGTTAACCTTTTACCATACAAAAAAAATCCCAAATTAATAATTTACCATTTTTAGCGATTATTGATTCACAAAAAATTGAATAAAAATTAATTAAAACGTTGTTTGCACCCCAAAATAAAAACTACAGTTCTCTCTGCAAAAAAAAAACAAAAAAACCTTCACACAAGTCTACTGACAAAGAATAAAAAGCCATCAGTTACAGAATACGTTGATGCAAGGCAAACTATTTTTAAAAAAATATGGGTTTTATTTTTTTAATTAGATGTCGACTGCCCATAAACTGTAAACAGCTGGCGGACGACATTTAAGGGTATGTTCACATGGCGTGTTGAGTCCATGTGAATATACGCTTTTAGATGCGTGTTTGGATCCGTCTGTCGGACCCTTAATGGACCCAAACATGTATCTAATAAATAGCAATGTGATTTACATTGTTACTGTATGACTATTATTGAGAGGTACTGGTAAATGTTTGTGGTGGGACTCAGTCTTCTCTAGCTAGGTCTCTATGCAGAAGCATCTCTGTGACTATTAATTATAGGTAGAGAACGCTTTGGAGGGCTTACAACATGATGGAGAGTTTATATGAGGTGCTGTGGGGTCTTGGGGACACAGAATGACTGACCACATGATTGAAAGATTATGTGAGCAGCTGTGGGGCCTCTCATCTCCAGGACAGTCCACAGTAAGAAGACTGATGGTCTGGGATGTTGTGTGCCTGCTGTGTACCCAGTTCTATATTCACACACAGCACACATCAATGGTTGTAGCTGCAGTAGGGACCTTTTCACATCATGTTTTTGGTTTACTTTCAGCTCCGATTAACCTCCTAGATGCAACAGTCCATATCGTCTGTGGCATCTAGGTGGTTAATAGAGGGAGGGGGCTCTCTCTGCCACTCATGGGCACCCCTGTAGTTGGATCCTGGGGTGTCCATGGTTGCCATGGCAGCCAGAGGCCAAAAAGGAGTCTCTGAATCTGTCATATATGGGAGCCTACTAATGTACAGTGGTGGCCAAAAGTATTGGCACCCCTGCAATTCTGTCAGATAATACTCAGTTTCTTCCTAAAAATGATTGCAATAACAAATTCTTTGGTATTAATATATTCATTTATTTTGCTTGCAATGAAAACAACACAAAACAGAATGAGACAAAAATCAAATCATTGATCATTTCACCGAAAACTTAAAAAAAATGGGCCGGACAAAAGTATTGGCACCCTCAGCCTAATACTTGGTAGCACAACCTTTAGCCAAAATAACTGCGAACAACCGCTTCCGGTAACCATCAATGAGTTTCTTACAATGCTCTGCTGGAATTTTAGCCCATTCTTCTTTGGCAAACTGCTCCAGGTCCCTGAGATTTGAAGGGGGCCTTCTCCAAACTGCCATTGTGAGATCTCTCCACAGGTGTTCAGGGATTCAGGTTCTGACTCATTGCGGCCACTTTAGAAGTCTCCAGTGCTTTCTCTCAAACCATTTTCTAGGGCTTTTTGAAGTGTGTTTTGGGTCATTGTCCTGCTGGAAGACCCATGACCTCTGAGGGAGACCCAGCTTTCTCACACTGGGCCCTACATTATGCTGCAAAATTTGTTGGTAGTCTTCAGACTTCATAATGCCATGCACACGGTCAAGCAGTCCAGTGCCAGAGGCAGCAAAGCAACCCCAAAACATCAGGGAACCTCCGCCATGTTTGACTGTAGGAACCGTGTTCTTTTCTTTGAATGCCTCTTTTTTTTTTCCTGTAAACTCTATGTTGATGCCTTTTCCCAAAAAGCTCTACTTTTGTCTCATCTGACCAGAGAACATTCTTCCAAAACGTTTTAGGCTTTCTCAGGTAAGTTTGGGCAAACTGCAGCCTGGCTTTTTTATGTCTTGGGGTAAGAAGTGGAGTCTTCCTGGGTATCCTACCATACAGTCTCTTTTCATTCAGACGCCGACGGATAGTACGGGTTGACACTGTTGTACCCTCGGACTGCAGGGCAGCTTGAACTTGTTTGGATGTTAGTCGAGGTTCTTTATCCACCATCCGCACAATCTTGCGTTGAAATCTCTCGTCAATTTTTCTTTTCCGTCCACATCTAGGGAGGTTAGCCACAGTGCCATGGACTTTACATCTAGGGAGGTTACCACAGTACCATGGGCTTTACATCTAGGGAGGTTAGCCACAGTGCCATGGTCTTTACATCTAGGGTGGTTAGCCACAGTGCCATGGGCACTTCTTGATGACACTGCGCACGGTAGACACAGGAATATTCAGGTCTTTGGAGATGGACTTGTAGCCTTGAGATTGCTCAAGCTTCCTCACAATTTGGATTCTCAAGTCCTCAGACAGTTCTTTGGTCTTCTTTCTTTTCTCCATGCTCAATGTGGTCACACAGGACAGAGGTTGAGTCAACTTTAATCCATGTCAACTGGCTGCAGGTGTGATTTAGTTATTGCCAACACCTGTTAGGTGCCACAGGTAAGTTACAGGTGCTGTTAATTACACAAATTAGAGAAGCATCACATGATTTTTCAAACAGTGCCAATACTTTTGTCCACCCCCGTTTTTATGTTTGGTGTGGAATTATATCCAATTTGGCTTTATGACAATTCTTTTGTGGGTTTTTTCATTGAAGACAAATTAAATGAAGATATTAATACCAAAGAATTTGTGATTGCAATCATTTTCAGGAAGAAACTGAGTATTATCTGACAGAATTGCAGGGGTGCCAATACTTTTGGCCACCACTGTAATAGGCTGCCTGTCAAGGGAACAGAATAATACACAGTATTACAATAATATACTGTAATGTATCGCTGTGTATTATAAAAGCCTAGTCATACATTGGGACTATAAAAAACAGATAAAATGCTGCTGATTCCACAATAGAAAAATATTTTGTTAAACATATTAGGTATTGCTGCATTCGTAACTCTCCAATCTAACAAATTATCATGTTACTTAATTCCAATAGTGAACAAAATAAGGTAGGAGGAGGGTGGCAGGGTAAGCATACAGCTCTGCTAGGGACCCATATTGGTGTTAATATGACCCTGCGGAAGTGTAATATTATTGTAATTGTACTGACCTGTAGAATAAAGTTGACATATCATTTCTACCACATTGTGGTATGGCCCTGTAAAAAGGAACCTAGATACTAATGGTGCAATTGTTTTTTTTTCCATTTTATCCTACAAATACTGTATTTTTTCTTATAATGTTGTATATGGTGTATTAAATGGTAGTATTAAAATACATTTTCTCCACTACAAAACTAGAACATTTACAGATATGTTGATGAAAGAATAAGTAATGGCTCTTGGAAGGCAGTGATAAAAAAAACTTCCCAAAAAACGAAAAAGCCATTGCCAAAAGTCACAGCATCAAGAAGGGGTTAATAATATGAAAACATATGTTTAGGGTTACTATAATTTGTTTCTTAATTAATAATCCTCATCTTGGTCTATTCAGATACCAGAGGTACATTGACTGCATAGAAGAGAGGAATAACAACAGGAGATGGGGGCAGGAATTTTCAGTGTGGTAATAACAGATGGACTAATTGGATTTACCCTGAATTAGATGCCGTTCATACTGGAAACTGTAGATGTTGCTATAATTAGTAATAGGAATGACTGGGATGATTGATAACGGGGAATAATCTCATTATTGTGATGCTGTCAGGAAAGAAACTTTCCTCATGAGATTAAGATGGGACATGCCAGCCTGGAAAGCTTGTCATTCCTTTTTCTGGATCAACAGAACTAGAGCATTGAAGAGGATAAAATAAACTGTGTTTTTGCTCAGTCTTGAGAACTATGTACAAAGTTTCTAGATATTTACGATTTACATGATTTTTTATATATAATATATATATATAGATGATCGATAGATAGATAGATAGATAGATAGATGGATAGATAGATAGATAGATAGATAGATAGATAGATAGATAGATAGATAGATATGCTTCTAGCCACATCCAAACATGATACCACATGAGGCCTTCCTTCCTTTAATCATCCCCAAACACACTCTTATCGTCATGCCACCGATGTCGGGCACATCTATAGCATGCAAGACTAATTATCAGGGCAGAGAGCTGAGAGCTCCCTATTTCTCCTTGTTTTTTAACTATTTGCATGTCGTAAGAGCATACAAACAGTTAAATAAGCATCGCCAACCCAGGGATCCAAAGCATGTGCCCCAGATTCCTGGGCCATACATTCACCAATTGTGGCCCCTATGCTTATGAGTGCTCCGGGCAACTGCCTAGTATGCATAGTGAAAAAGATGGCCCCAATTCTAACTGTACAAGCATAACTTGACATTCCTGACTACACTAGTTCACTTGTTTACAGGACTGAAAGGAACAGGCCATTTCTCAGAGCAAAGGGCATCAAATCTCCTACTGTCTACATGTGGCTTGCTTCCATTTGGGGCTGAATATTCCACCCTCTTTCAGTGCTGAGGTTATCATACAACCCACATAATCTCTCGGAACTTGCTACTGTCAGGGCTTTAAGGGAACCTGTCTGAGAGCAGAATGTGATAGAGGGAGAGAAGCTGAGCTCTGTGATTTATAGGTTTATATGTTTTGAAGCAGGATTTCTGAGTAAATAGCAGTGCAAATCCTGACAGGACTTCTTAACAGACAGTGGCAGTCCTGCTGGCCCCGCCCACATACAATAATTGAATGTTTTCTCTGTATCAGTGTGTGTACAGAGCAAACTGTCAATCACTACTGTATATGATGGCTGGGTAAGCAGTACTTTCAGTTTCACATTTAGGGTTTTTTTACACTGAAATTCAGCATTAAATTCAATAAACCTATACAGTGCCTTGCGAAAGTATTCGGCCCCCTTGAACTTTTCAACCTTTTGCCACATTTCAGGCTTCAAACATAAAGATATAAAATAAATTTTTTTTTTTGTGAAGAATCAACAAGTGGGACACTTTGTGAAGTGAAACTAAATTTATTGGATATTTTTAACTTTTGTAAAAAAATAAAAAACTGAAAAGTGGGGCGTGCAAAATTATTTGGCCCCCTTAAGTTAATACTTTGTTTCGCCGCATTTTGCTGTGATTACAGCTGCAAGTCGCCTGGGGTATGTCTCTATCAGTTTTGCACATCGAGAGACTGAAATTCTTGCCCATTCTTTCTTGGCGCACAGCTGGAGCTCAGTGAGGTTGGATGGAGAGCATTTGTGAACAGCAGTTTTCATCTCTTTCCACAGATTCTCGATTGGATTCAGGTCTGGACTGTGACTTGACCATTCTAACACCTGGATATGGTTATTTGTGAACCTTCCATTGTAGATTTTGCTTTATGTTTGGGATCATTGTCTTGTTGGAAGATAAATCTCCGTCCCAGTCTCAGGTCTTTTGCAGACTCCAACAGGTTTTCTTCCAGAATAGTCCTGTATGTGGCTCCATTCATCTTCCCATCAAGTTTAACCATCTTCCCTGTCCCTGCTGAAGAAAAACAGGCCCAAACCATGATGCTGCCACCGCCATGTGTGACAGTGGGGATGTTTTTACGCCAAACATATCGTTTTGCATTGTGGCCAAAAAGTTTGATTTTGCTTTTATCTGAGCAGAGCCCCTTCTTCCACATGTTCGTTGTCTCCCAGGTGGCTTGTGGCAAACTTTAAACAAGACTTTTTATGGATATCTTTGAGAAATGGCTTTCTTCTTGCCGCTCTTCTATAAAGGCCAGATTTGTGCAGTGTACGACTGATTGTCGTCCTATGGACAGACTCTCCCACCTCAGCTGTAGATCTCTGCAGTTCCTACAGAGTGATCATGGGCCTCTTGGCTGCATCTCTGATCAGCCTTCTACTTGTTTGAGATGAAAGTTTAGAGGGACGGCCGGGTCTTGGTAGATTTGCAATGGTCTGATACTCCTTCCATTTCAATATGATTGCATTGTGCTCCTTGGGATGTTTAAACTTTGGGAAATCTTTTGTATCCAAATCTGGCTTTATACTTCTCCACAACAGTATCATGGACCTGCCTGGTGTGTTCCTTGGTCTTCATGATGCTCTCTGCGCTTTAAACAGAACCCTGAGACTCATCACAGAGCAGGTGCATTTATACGGAGACTTGATTACACACAGGTGGATAATATTTATCATCAGTCATTTAGAACAACATTGGATCATTCAGAGATCCTCACTGAACTTCTGGAGTGAGTTTGCTGCACTGAAAGTAAAGGGGCCGAATAATATTGCACGCCCCACTTTTCAGTTTTTTTTATTTTTTACAAAAGTTTAGAATATCCAATAAATTTCGTTCCACTTCACAATTGTGTCCCAGTTGTTGTTGATTCTTCACAAAAAAATAAAAATTTTATATCTTTATGTTTGAAGCCTGAAATGTGGCAAAAGGTTGAAAAGTTCAAGGGGGCCGTATACTTTCGCAAGGCACTGTATATCACAGAACTTCTCTCCCTCTCACATCCTGCTGTCAGATTGGGCAGTAAAAACCACCTGACATGTGTCCTTTAAGTCGCACAAAACCCAAACAGGGACAAGAACAATTTCCTTTGCGAGATCACCAATTGCCCATGTTGTCACATTGGCTGGGTTGTTCTGCTCTGGCACTTCTAAACTTCTGGTTCCTTCTCAGAACTTCAAAAGACCCCCATAAGCCTCTCAGGTATGCTAACACTCTTTAGCTTCTAGCTCACTGATTATTCCATGGCAAACAAGGCCAACAACCGCTCTCTCAGGTTTTTCAAGTGTGTCCCCCAAAAACACATTAAATAACCTCTCCTTTGCCCCCTCCAAACTAATGTTGGAATGCAGAACTCTAGCACCACAATGCTCAAACCTATGTCAGTGTCAGAGTCTTCCTGGGCTGCTGCAGACATTTGCACCTCCTGCTGCAGGTTATACTCAGATACCCAGCTACACTGATAGGGTATAGTGGTGCCATCATTTCTGACTTTTCCCTAGCCCACTACAACTCCACAGTTGCATTGTCTTCTGATGGGACAGCTATCCAAGCAAGATTGTAATTGTTCTAGGCTCAGTTAGAAGTATCTTCTCTAATAGTAACATACAACAATGTACCATATTTCCTGATATAAGGCCATCCTGCGCCTCAGAGGTAACTTCATATCCTGATAAAGCTATCTCTAGTCTTTGAAATACAATAAATGGCTGAAAAAGCCACTTGGATTCTTCGGGTGGCACGCCTAGTCTTTCTCAAAAGCTAATGAATGGTCAGACATCTTGTGTGGATCCACCACACATTATTGGACAGGGTGCCTGGGGCCTACCATTGGCGTTGATTCTTAAGGTCCATGAGAAGAGTTGATTCCTGGGGCCCACCAGTGGCGTTGATTCCTGGGGTCCCTGAGTGGATTTGATCACTGCGGCCAACGAATAAAGCTGATTTTTGGTGCCCACCCTACAGCTCCAGTACATGACTGCACATAAACTTTGCAATCTTTCCGTTGTTTTCTTTATCCTTTTCTCTGTTTCTTCTTTAAACAAAGATACCCCATGTCATCCATGCCCAGGGGTCCGCCACCATGCCCAGGGGTCCACCGGGGGTTTCTCCTTTTCCTCTGTGGATCAGTCTGAGACTGCCACCACAAACTCCCTTTGTCTGTTGTGAAATGCTTAAATAAAGATGGCATGTATATGATTTCAGAAAAAAAGTCTTTTAGTATTCTATTTTTATTGTTGTGCTTTGTGTGCTATATGTCTGCTGTATATACTGTATTGTATTGTGCCCCACTATAAAGTGCTGTATTGCATTGCCTGGCCTCTGTTATAGCAGAAACTCGGAGGTTATAATAAGAGCCACTGGCAGTGCTATTGAAGCCACTTCTACAGAATCACTGTACGTTTGGGGGACCAATCACAAGAGGTTTTGTGGTGTTTCCTTGCAGTTCCTGGAGAATGGCACAGGGAAGCAGGCAGTAAGGCTAAGTCAACACTACATTTGACAAAAACGGCCAAAAGTAACTGTTTTTCTTCCGATGCACAACCGCTTTTTTTGCGCAAAAAAAACACGGTTGGTTCTTGTTTTTTTGCCGTCACCCATACAATTGGTTGTATGGGAAGATGTCGAAAAAACTAAAAGCGGCGGCTAAATATACAACATGTTGTCTAATATGCCAGCGCCAAAAGGCGATCGGAGAAAAAAATGACCTGTGGAGACTGCAAGTCCTTTTTTCTATTGTAGTCTATGAGACTGTCTGAACGATCGTATTTTCTGAGGTTTTAAAACCCTAAAACCCTAAAGTGACTGAGATAATAGTTGTAATTTTAGAGTAGTGTTCTGGGATAGTCAAGTCGCAGAAAGGGACAGCTTTCAGAGTTTTGTGCAGACTGTCGATACCGTGGGCTAAGACTGCTTTCTTTCTGGGGAGGAATACTGTAAGTTTTAGGGATTCTGCCTGGGGCTATGAGAGATGCCAGCCCAAAGGAGAGCCAAGGAAACTTGGGTTGTGAATGGTCTGAACCCTAGAGGCAGGCTTATGTTGGGATTGGGAGTGTTGGACAGCAGCCTGAGAGGAGGAATTTGGATCCCGAGAATAGCTGGAACCTGACATCACTGAGGCCTTTTTCTGATCATTGTCTGTGACAAGTTGTCGAGGTCTGTGTATAAGGATCACCGATTTGAAATCTCTGGAACTAACATTAAAGGGATGTTACAGTTTTTTTGTAATTGATGGGACCAGGGTGAGGGAAAACCACAAACAAGGCATACTTATCTCCTGTTCTCCCCACCGCCGCCGTTCTATTTCGCCCTGGGATTCACTCCTCTTCACTTCCTATGCCGTTTGCATCAGTAAAGGCTTGCATTCTATAGTGAGTGAATGGATAATACAATTCAATAATGTCTACAGGTTTAGTCTCCAATAGCTCAGTGTTTTAGTCTCTCGCATAGCTCCCATTTGCCTGGTATACAGTAGCTTTTTCCCTAACCTTAGACTGCAAAGGCTTTTTGCCCCTGACTTGGTATATAGTTGTTTGGTGGCCTTGGTATATGGTATTTTCTGTGCGCTTGTCCCTTTTGTACAGTGGTTTTGTGCTCTTGTCAGTGGTATGAAGTGATTTGATGCTTCTGTCTCTGATGTGAAATGGTTTAGTGACTCTGGTATTGGTTGATGTTCCTGTCTCTAATGCATAATGGTTTAGTGCCTCTGGCATTGGTATACAGTGGGGTCTTATTCACATAGTTCCTGGTGCCTAGTGGTTTAATGTGCTATATCATGCCAGTTCTTTTCTTGCCATAGTCCTTATTATCCATTGGTTTGCTTGTCTTTCCTCTCTGGTGTTTAGCACTTGATACCATAACCCTTGTGTTTGTTGCCCTGGGAAGTTCTGTTTCTGCATGGTTCTTTGGGCAGCTAGCTTATAAATGAACTCATCTAATGGCCATGGTCTGTCTAAAACCCTCCTTCCTGACAGATAGCACCAGAGTATCATGTTATAGAAAAAAGTCATAGCTGCAAATCAAGATTTCTATTTATAGCTGTATATGTAGTGAAATCATTTGCTTTAGGTCCATCAAATAACCCAGTAGTCAAGTAATCTCCATCTGTTTTTGTTATTTATGCCTATATTTTTGTTCCTAAAAATAGTCATTCAGAAAGAAATGACAGTCAGCTCACTATATAAAAGATTGAAAGTACCTTTAAATTGCACAGCACGGAGATTCCCAGTCAACTCCTTCTTGGGAACATAGCAGCAGTAAACCTTTCAACAGTATACTCCAGCTTGCATTATTCCAAGGTCGAAAAATCAGATGGCTTCATCTTATTGGTTAAAAACTTTTCCAATTTTATTTTCATCCATTAAAACATGATGATACAGGATGTGGAGGTTGTGGATACAGTACCCATGGAGAGGGCTGCACGACGCGTTTCGACTCTAGTCAGTCTTAATCATTGTGCGGAAAAATGGTCATGGTGAAAAACATAAATCATAGGGCAATCCTTCAATGCCAAGAAGATGTGTATTATCACATATATCATATTTTGAAATAGAATGGAATAGACAGGGAACGACAGGATTAAAAAAAATACAAAATTAATGTAAAGGTGTTTTTTCTTTGCTTCTGGTCTTTTAAGCTTCAAGATAAAAAGTGAGTTTTATATTTGTAAAATGATAACATGCTGGAAAATGAATATTCTAAGTTGATATTTGCTATTTACCTTTCAGATTTGTGTTGTATCCAAGCTGGGAGTTCATTTATTAAAGCTTTATTTAAAAAGTAGTCAAAAGGTCAGCCGGAGAAGCCAGATATATGGTTATACAAAGAATATATATTCCGTGCTAAGACATATTTGATAAATCAGTATGTGTACTTTTGCAGCCATTGTTTTATTTCTTAACTTGAAACTCCTGGGCCTAAAGTAAAATCTGTAGTAGGGTTCCCTATCTTGTGCCACTCCTGTCTAGCAACAAGGCAGGGGGAATATTGGGCACCTTGAATCACCATGGCTCAGATGTTATTGCTATCTCTGAAACAATTATACATATGCCTCTGTCCTTAAGGGGTTGTCTCATCTGGCTGATTTCACTCATTACAGCCTCTCCAGGCTCCCACCTACTGTGCAGGCTCTGAACTGGACTACAGCAGCTAGCTCCTATTCCTAGCTGAGCTTGTTACATGGACATTACTAATGTAGGGGTTGTTAAAAAAACAATGTCACTTTACAAGCAGGGTGCCTGGCTATGAATTAGAGCTAGAAAATCTGTATTTGTCATGGGAGAAAGCTTTTACTGCGAGAGAAAAACTTTCATGCCCCAAGACATATTGTTAGCTGCTGAGTGATTCTTTTATTTTTAATGTAATTACATACAGTCATATGAAAAAGTTTGGGCACCCCTATTAATCTAAATCATTTTTAGTTCTAAATATTTGGGTATTTGCAACAGCCATTTCAATTTGATATATCTAATAACTAATATTGCACATTTTCTGTTAGTACAATAAACCTCATTTCAATCCGGAAATATTACTGTGTCCATCAGTTATTATATATATCAAATTGAAATGGCTGTTGCACACAAATATTTAGAACTAAAAATGATTAAGATTAATAGGGGTGCCCAAACTTTTCATATGACTGTAAGTGTGCTCTGCGGACCTGACTGGATGGTACGTGACTGCTCCCAGGTCAATAGCTCTAAATATTTCTCAGTAGAAGGATATGATCAGAGAGTGAAAAGCAAGCCCCATCCTGCTAATAAGACACAGCAGAGATTAACATCACTAGCCTGGCCCCAGGACAGAAAACTAGAAACAGTTGGGCGACATCATACTATAGTTGCAGCTGGTTGGTCATTACGTCATAACATTATATAATGGCATTCTGAGTTTGACTTATAACCTAGTTTGTGTATGTCTTGTGTCTCTAATAGACCTATGGCCACTATACAGAAGAGCTTTCTCACTTTGCTCGTAAGGAAGCTGCCAGATTACTACAAGAAAAGCAAAGGGCAAGTGCAAGTGCAGGTGCAACCAAACCCCCTGATGTTCAAAAGCAGTGTTACTCCAAGTGTCACGGTGAGAAATGATCCATTTTAAGAAGTCATCTCACTATGTTATAAGAAATGCTCAAGCCTTCATATTCACTAGAACTCTATTAAACCCTAGACATCAAAATAGTAATTACTCTTACTTTCTTATTCATTTCATATTGTTCCTGATGTGCAGCTTGTGTGCAGCGGGTAAAGAAATATTTCATCAAAAAGTTGGGAGAAGACTGGATATTCCTCGTTCTTCTTGGCCTTGTCATGGCATTGGTGAGCTGGAGTATGGACTACGCCAGTTCAAAGAGTTTGAAGGGTAACACCAGTTGTGTAAATTATTACACAACATCTTATACATCTTTTCGTGATTTTTGGCAAGACGTGTCCTTCATTTCTTCTTGAAAATGGAAGACACATCTTACTCTAATTTTGCTTGTTATATTAGCTGCTTGCTGTGGCATTTTACACCATTGCACCAGTGAGCAATCCATGTCATAGAAAGAAATGATGTCTATGAACCTATCCCTGGGATCCCCACTGATTAGCAGGTTAAAGGGCCATAGGCTGTGCATGATTGAACTGAATTACCAGGCACATCCACACTGGTATGGACATTGTTCTAATGGGTACTGAAATGAAGGAGTTGTCTCCCCTTCCTTAAAGGAGTTGTCTCATTACAAGCTTTCAGCCTGTCAGTGAGCCTGATAGTTGAATTGAGGGGCGTGCTTCTTGGTCTGTCTCTTCTGCTCCCTCTTACCCCCTCCCCTCAGCACACAGGCAGCTTCTATACAACTTCTATATAACTTCTATACAGCAAGGGGGAGGGGGTTTGCTGCCAGAGTTAACCCTGTGTGTGCCTGCCTAGGTCTGTTGCAGGAGAGGGCTGATCTATGAGTGTAGAGAGGTCTGTGAAGCTGCTGTGTATGCTAATAGCAGAGGGGATGCATGTGATCCTATATCCCCTGCTTAGCTTACAAGTCTCCACATCTCCAGCAACAACAAACCCTGTCAGAACAGACACAGGGCAGCTGGGAAGTGTTACTATGTGTCACTAGTACAGCAGAGCATGAAGTATTCACATGCCTGATCTGTATAGTATTAGTATAGTCACAGTTCCACAGACACATCATGATTATAGTAACACACAGGGTCACTGCTGTCACATCTATCTGTGTAGAGAGCAGGAGGAAGCAGGCACACACAGGGTTAATCCAGGCAGCATGGACACAGAAGCCAGAGTCCTCCCTCCCCCTCCCTCCACTACAGAAGCATTCTGTGCTGGAGGGGCTCTCTGCTCAGACCTGTCTTCAAAGGTGATGAGTCATACAGACCTGACAGCCACTGAGATAAGGATCAACAGGTCAGCTGCTATAGAAATTTGAGAAGCTGATGCACTCCTACTAACAGGGCTAACTCAAAATCAGTAGGACATTTGTAATAAACATATATTGCAAAGCTGCTTGTTTTTTAAAGATCTTTTAATTAAAACCCAATCATTGTAGCGAGACAACCCCTTTAAGTTGATTGGTGGGTGTCATCAATGCAGTTCTAGATATCCTCTTAAGTGTAATAATAAAGATGTTGTCCCATAATGTCTCATCATATTATTCTTTTTACCAGCATATAGGTGGATGTATGAGGAAACTTCTCATAATGTCTGGTACCAGTATATGGCCTGGGTGTCCTTTCCTCTTGTCCTTATACTATTTGCTGCAGTATTTTGCCACTTAGTATCACCACAAGCCATAGGTAAGTAAATCCTATTTTGGGCCTTCATAGGCCATTGGTCTGCTGATATTTTTGACCCTAAGCTTAATGTGTCTTGTATTTATCATTGCTTTTATATATCAGCATATCACATGAAATGTCTTCTCGTTCTCCGGTATTAGTTCCATATTTGTGTGTGTCTTATAAAGCCTTCTAAGTACCTAGCAGAAACTTCTCAGATGGGACAGCTTTAAAGAGTGATGTGGGCAGTCAGGGTAACTGGAGATTGTGTCAGCTGTCTCTGGACACTGAATTTATCATTAACCTCTATCTTAGTGTGAGTCACTTATCCAATCAACAGTATGGTCATCCACAAGGCCAATAACATTGTGTGTCCCTACATAACCTTTTATCCGCACCATAAAATTAATACACACAACATGATTAAGGGAGGGGAGCAAATTATTCCTTGTTAATCTTAATATTATACATCTGTATAGACCTCTATGAAGGGAAGTTAACTACTAATTCATATCAGTTGCAAGAAATGGTGGCCATAGAGTATGCCACTGCTCAGCCACATGGTCTAATGGTCTAATACCTCTGTGGTGGGACCACTTTGCCTGTGTAAACAACATTGGGGGTGGTGTGCGATTTTTTCAATACACTTATCAGCAATGGCAACTCAGTGAAGACCCTTAACAGACAAACACTGAAGACCTTTCTTAAGAATAAATGTTCAATATTATAGTCCTAGAAAATACATTTAATTTACCTTATGGAGCCATCATACATATTTACATAGTTGTATTTGATAAATCATTTCATTTTATTGGGAATATATTCATATAACCAGTCAAACAATTTACAAGAATGATTAATACCTATTCCAAAATACTTAAGTGGTTTTCTCAGCAAAGGTTTTTGTAACTCATCAGAAGGGAGGGGGCCAATTAACAAAAATTGGAATGGACCGTTTCACAACATTGCTAACTAACCTAAAGAAGGAGGAATTGACACGTTTGCCCCATCTCCTTTTTCTGATCTTTGGGTTGATTTGCTACATTCTTGTTCGCCAGTTTGCCAATGTTATAGGGACTATGTAAAGGAGCCAGGATCTCTCTACCCAATAAAATAAGAACCAAGGCCATCCGAAAATAAGAGACTTTTTGTGTACGATTAAAAACTAAGGTACTTTTCCTTTGTGTCAGTGCCAGATACTTACCCAGAGAAATCATGAGAAAGAGACTATCTCTGTTATAGGCAGCAATAATGATGTGATATATATATTTTTTCTTTCAAAGTGAACTGGTGTTTCAGGACCCTCTGAATGCCTACAGTGGGATACATCACCACATTGTAAAAAAAAAAAAAGTATTTTGCGTGGCACACATCTTTTAGTGCATATTATTCTATGGAACAGCATAGTATGTAACACTATTCCATACTTTTTTTGTTGTTGTATTTATTCAATAACGAGGCCAAATAGAGAACAAAAAGACGTGTGTCCCTTTGGTCTTCTTCCAATATGCTTTTGTATATTCTGGGATCTTTTATAAGGGAACCCAGTAAAGGTAGATCACTAACATGATCTGAACATCCCCTTTGACTTTAATTAGACAACCTTAATGTTTTAAGTTAGGAGGCTTACTATCTTATATGTATGTGGGTCTCCCAGCTCTCCTATGATAGGAGATGTCAGAAGAAAGAAGTTCAGGCACCTTTAATTTTCTTATTAGTGATCCCTTGTTCCTGTAAGAGATAATTTGATACCATAGAGGTTTCAAAATGGTTGACTCCCCTCTCCTACAGAAAAAAACATGTGCACTTGGCTAAGCCCAATGTAAAGCGTTATTAGAACCTGTCAGACAGTAGCTATCTAGAGCGCATGGTAGCCTTTTCTCTTCATTGTGGACTAGGACTGATAAAAAACAAAACAAATTGAGCTTGTGTTATAAGTCGTAAAAGTCTATACTGGAACAACCCTTTAAAGTATTAGTCTTAGTTATACTAATTTAATTACCTATTTTTTCCTAATTATTTAATTTAACTAGGTTTAGAAATTTATAATCCCACATATTTTGAGAACAAATTACAAATATTTGTTCTACATGATTTAATGTAAATAATTTGACCAATTCCTTTGTTTCACCAATTTATCAGTTATTTCGTTTTTTCTCTTTCTCCTACTTATTGTGCATACATTGGCATTGCATTCAGAGACTGGAAAAAATACCATTATGTAAGTAGTAGTAAAAATCAGACTCAACCAAAGAATAAAAAAATAGCCTTAACACAGGCAAAAAATTCTGACAAAGTTTCAGCACAGGAAGGTTTGCTTGTAAATATCATGTGTTATTGATAACAAATAGGTCAGCTATGAAAAAGGTCTTTTAAATGAAAAATAAATTAAGTTAAACCGAATCAGAATTTCTAATCACTTATATGTTATTGTCTCTTCTGAGGTTCTGGCATTCCAGAGCTGAAAGTTATTCTCCGAGGTGTTGTACTGAAAGAATACTTGACTTTCAAAGCCTTCATAGCCAAAGTAATTGGGCTGACAGCTTCTTTGGGGAGTGGGATGCCTCTAGGAAAAGAGGTAAGAAAAAGCCAAGATTATTACATGACAAATCAAATTGTTAGAAAAAAGACTTGGAAGGAATAAGATTTCAAAAATGTTACACTGATGGAACAGCAAATTAGACTTTAAGAGGAAAGGTCACATAGATAACTCATAAGAACATCCTTTTTGAAGTCTTCGAGCTTGGACCCCCAATGATTGTGAACTCTATAAAGTCCCTGGTCCAGATTACCAGTGCTGATAATGTTAAGCATTTATTTTAACACCTTAAGTTTCAGGGTCCATCACAGTTGAGTGGCATGCATTTCTCTTCCCCCTCCCCACTCTCTCTCTGGCATTGATGCAGCTCATAGAAAAAAGCTAAATTTATAGGGTAATGAGTAATGAATTTTCTTTAATTAGACTATAAAAAAGAACTATGCAGGACCTTATATATCTATATAGTATATAGTGCTGTCTGTATTTTAAGCATGAGATGACTGCTCCTCCTATTCCAACCTATACAGCAAGCTGACAAATAAGCAGAAAACATACTGTCAGCCTTTTTTGTGTACTTCAATGACCTGTGTAAAAACTGCAACATTTTAAGAGTTTTTGGTGGATAATCCCATAAAAAATGTAAAAAAATTGTAAACAGCAACATATAATAATAAAAAATAACAATATGTAATTTCCTGATGATACACCTCCCTTAAACATTATTTTTTTCTAAAACAAACATTCAGAATAAATTCTTGTCCTTGATTTTAGCTCATGATAATTTAATCTATAAATAATACACTGGGCAGGAGCTTTGTTACTTGATAGGTTGTAATAGAGTTTAAAAGATGAGCAGACCAGGCTCAGGAGGGATTCCCTGTCAGGGACCAGTGAAATTCTTTTCAAGCAAAAACTTAAGCGCCAGCTGCTGCCTCTTTTGTAATGACTAGACAACATAGACCAAAAGGGTTCAATGCATGAGATAAAATGCTGAAATGGTTTAGGTTGAGGTCTTTGTATGACAACTAATATAGTCACTTTTGTAGCTTCCATAAGGATTTTCACCAAGCAGCAGCTATACATGGGACTTTCATTATTGTCATAGGGAGTGGTATGACCTGTTCAAAAGGTTTTGGGGCTCTTTTTTGAGATAGATGCAAATTCCAGAGGCTGGACTCGCACCTATAACACATTGATGGCATATCCTATCAGTATGCCAACAATATGTATGGTAGGACTACCCCTTTAATACACTGTAGAGATTATTTAGGTGCACGATTAACACATTAAAGGGGTTTTATCGTTACAAAGATCATGTCTAAGATTATGGGGACAGTAAAAATATGCACTTTTGTCATTGGGTTGCATTACCTCTGTCACTTGGTTTAGCAGATATGAGCTTCTCTTTAAATCTGTCTTCTATTTCTGCTGTTGCTGGTCAGAACGCCCCCTGGTCGATTCTCGCACCCTAGACACGCCCCCTGCACTGTGATTGGCTGGCTGACATTTCATTCAGCCTGTTGGGATACACCCCTAGACAGGAAACACCCCGGCCACGCCCCCTGCGCTGTGATTGGCTGCCTGCACACTCTATGTTTACTCCCCTCTGAGCTGTTAAAATCGATAGTGAAACCAAAGTCTGCTGGCTCTATGTACATGTCCCAGCTTTAGGGTCAATGTTCTGGGCAATTACTGGCTGTTTAAAGGGCTTTTGCCAAGAGGTTGATTCACCTCCTCACAGATCCAGTCCTTAAGCTGCTACTTGGAAAAGAAGGCGTTCTGTTCCTCAGATCGAATACAAGCCCCGCCTCCTTATGACATCATCATCTGTAGTGTATAACATAAGGATTCAACACTGTGTCTGCATAAGCTGCTTGTGTGGTGCAGAGCATAGGTGATCAACTCTCCAAGACAGAGGTTAGGCGTTCAATCCCCATCAGTAGTTTTTTTTTTCTTTTATAAATTGTATACATATGTAAAGATATGAAAATATATGTGTAGACATCTATAATTTTATTTATATACACACACAAAGCTCCCCTATATAGTGTCTGTTGTCAGTACAATTTGTGTGAACACCACTAGAACAGAAGTAAGAGCTGCTGGCTTTCAGTTTAATTTGTGTGATAAGACATATGACAGGTGCTTGCTGGAGCTTGCTGGAGCCTCAAGGCTGCAGACATAAGCATGCAGGAGGCTACAGAGCTGTTATATCCAGACAACCTTCTGCATCCCCTGCTTTATAGAAAATGATGATGTCACAGTTCTTCAGTGAGGAGAGACACGCCTCCTGGGAGGAGAGACACGCCTGCTGACAGGAGAGACACGCCCTTGGATTTCAAACTCAATCTGAGAAAATTAACTGAACATCACGAGCAGCTCAAACGATAACACTCCTTTAAGGTGTTGTGGCACATATATTCACAATACAGTCAGATAAATGCTTACGACTAAATAATATTAATACTTATCCAGCCGCATAGTAATAATAATAATAAATACAAAAACAATGGAGGAATTGCTTTTTTTCATCTCACCCTCCCCAAAAAAAATTAAAAAATTAAACCTTAACATGTTTGGCAGTCCTGTAATAATGCCGACCCATAGAATAACTGCTGCATTTTGTCTATTTCTCCCAAGAAACAGTTAATTAAAAATAATCAATAAGTTGTATGCACCCCAAAATGGTTCCATTGAAAATATATAACTCATCCTGCAAAAAACAAGCCCTAACACAGCTATGTTGATAGAAAAATGAAAGTTATGTTTTTCGGAAGCTGGTTGTGGCAAAATAAAAAAAAAAAAAAATGCTTGGTCCTTGAGAGGTTGAAATCAACTAATAAAAGGTGCTTTAAAGTGGTCATGCACCTGTGCTGTATACATAGAGGGTGGGCTATAAGAATAATTTTTTTTTGGTTGGACCAAGGATCTTCAGTTTGACACTGAGTGGAGCTTGTATCTCAAGTGCAGAGTTCCAGGGGGGCAAAAGCAAACAACTTTGCTTTGGCTAAGGAATTTGGACACAAATCTAAGGCAAGGATGTCCAGCTACAACTCTGTACATGACTTGGATATTAGATAATAATTGATGCATATCTGTTGCTATCTGTCTGTTCTCATCATGATAGAAAAATATTTTGATTAGCTTTGTGGAGTGTCCTTCAAAAGCCTCTATAAAAACTGATCCATCCCTAGGGAAACCAGCAGAAAGGTTACTGTTTCTAGAGTCTGTAGATTGAATACTCTTTCTGCTAACATCCCCATAAACATGTACATCCTGCTCAGCTAAGTGTATGTGTACTGTACATTCCAATGAGTTGTAGCACAATTTGTTCCACAAAAATGTCTCGCAGCAGCTTATCTGCATGCTAAACAAAGAATTGGGCATGTTGAAATTTAATCTGCCTAATCCTTAATTTATCCATTATCTACCTTCAATGATCAATGAGGAAGCTTGGATCTAAGATAAGAATGTGACTTACACCATAACCAAGGCATTACCATAGGCACCCACCTGTTTCTGTCTTTTGAACCTCATCAGTACACAGATAGTGTAAAAGGGATTTTCCTTAGCAAAAAAAATATTCTAAAAATGTTGGCATTTATACCCATGCTCTTATGTTTCAGGGCCCATTTGTTCACATTGCAAGTATCTGTGCAGCCGTCCTAAGCAAATTCATGTCTGTTTTCTGTGGAGTCTATGAGGTAAGGAGCTGGAGTTAAAGGAGTTGTGTTTTACATTAGCCCCTTGTTTGCCTTCGTTTTGACTGGCTTATTGCTCCCTTGGCTGGTGATGACTGGTTTGGGCTCCAGTTGCCTTGGCTTTAACTTAAAAAGAGTTTATTTGACAGTAATCTTGTAATACATGGATCCCTCAATAATTATTAACTTTTCCATGCTTGATATATGTATTGGACCAATGTTACGAGATAAAATATTTATTAATTACCAATTTATTATTAGGGCATTTACATCCATATTATGCAGCATGAATTGCACTAACTATCAAAAAATGAAGATGACTGCATTCACTAAGCTTCCATTCTAGTTTATCATCATGTCATTTTCACATTTATAATACTTTTAGAAAAAACAAAACCCTAATCATGGCAAAAATAGCAGTGTTGTTTTTGGTTATAGTGAGGAACTGTGACTGTTCCTGATATGTCTGTTTTAGTAAATACTCGTGTTTCTGGTAAAATAACAATTCTGTAGCATCTTCTCTTATAACTCTGTACTGTTCCTGCGTTATTCCTCCTAAAAATGTGTTGCTGAATCTGTCAGGTGGGTGTTACCATTACGGTTTTTAAAGTGTTGTGTCCCTGCACAGTCTGACTCTGTCAGCACTGATTGGATTATGTCAGACTGTGCAGGGAATCCCCACCCCCTAACTCCCCTCCGACTAGTAACACCCATCTAAAAGAATAACTGAGGAATCACACAACATAGAGATCTAAGGAAAAATGCTCCGGAAATGTTATTTAATAGGAAACTCAAATACTTAATTAAAGTTACATATCAGGAATGGCCACAGTTCCTCTTTAAAGGGCTTTTGCCATGTAGTGAGTTCATTACCTCCTTATCAGCTCAGGGGAGAATATAAACAAATCATGCTGAGTCATGAACACTGCAGGGGTGAAAGGGAGGGGGGTGAGCAGAGTGAGGAAGAAGGGAGCGTTTCAAAAGTTCACTCAAATAATAACAGTACAACAGTGGATTCTCTATACAGCAGACAGACTCATACACTGCACTTTCTCCACAGCCCCTTGAAAGCTCATTCATGTTCCCTGTGATCAGATAAGAAGTGCAAACACACAAGCGCAGCCAGATCAGCTCCTGTCAGCTCCTCTGGTCGTGTCTAATTTAACTTTCAGGTAACTAAGGGGGACTGAGCAATGCTGTAACTCTCAAAGACTTCACTTTTTGTAATCACATATATTTAGAAAAGTGATTAAATACCCATTTTGGAGGATCCCACGTCAACCTTACATCGTGGCAAAACCCCTTTAAGTTTAGGTGAAAGCTGCCCATACATTTTAGCTAGCTGTAACACTCATTGGGCTGACAGCTATTTCTCCTCATTTCCCAATGCACATGCAAACTGGACTCCAGGGGAGACATGTATGAAAGAAGGGGCTTCAAAGTGAATTATCGCATCTATTTCTCAGTGTATAATGCGCCTGAATGTATGAAAGTGGTTTTTGTGTGCTCATAAATGGCGTCTAAAGTTCACTGCGCCTCGCCTATGTGTTTGGCGCTTTATGGAACTTAGGCACGTTAGCAATATGTAAAGGCTATAGATAGGCTGGAAATAAAAGAAAAGTCATTAGAAAAACATGTCAGTGAACACAAACTATGGTAGTGATCTTGCTTGGTGGACCACAGATCCCAGCAAGACCTGTGCTGTGCTGGCTCTTGCTGTATGTAGAATAAAGAGTGAGAGCAGCAAACATAAATTTCAAATTTAATGTAGTAAAAATTAAAAAAATCTGAACAAAAACATCAGTGAGTTAATGTAAAATTAGTTTTAGATTCTATTAATTTTAAATGCATTTTTGTAGGAGATTTTTTAATTTTTGGTATATTATATATGTTTTATATTAATTTTATGATAGTTATATGATAGTTATATGAAAACATTTTTTATTACTTTTAAATAATTTAACTTAATATAGTTTGATAATTATCAGAAATCACTTTTTATTATTGCACTGGTGCAAATTGAGAAATAAAGGACATTTTTTGCCCTAATAGCAAATTTAGCTCCACTTTGACTCCTCGGGCTCAGACAGACTACATTGAAATAGGTCTGCCTGTTCGAGCAGTAATGCGCCTAGTTTTGCCGACCTGCATTCATTTATGTGTCTAATTTTGCGACACACCTTTATAATGCCTTTATAATGCCCCCTCATGTTAGGCGCATTAAAAAGTGTCGATGCGCCTAACACATTCATTTGGTGCATTATACATCACAGTCTGATTACTTTTGGTGCATTTTACAGCAGAAAAATGGTGAAAAACCCTTTCATACATATCTCCCCGAGTGTGCATGTTTTTAACATGGAAACAAGAGCAAAGAATTGTTTTACACTATTGGAACAAAGTATTAGGCATGTATAAATCAATCATGCACTATCCTTCTTACCCTCAACCTCTGCTGTCAGTCAGTCCATATGTAGAAGCATAAATTCATGAAAAATGAAGGATCCAGCGAATATAAGGTGAAAAAATGCTCCAATTTATTTCAAGACACGTTACACCTCCCCCTACTATTTTAATGAACACAATTAGAATGTTCTTTGAACCGTGAACAAGGGCAAAAATTCTCTGTGCCTGAAACGCGTAGGTTTTTACCTTTCTATGTTTGTACCGTCTGCACCATGATGTCTTGAAATAAATTGGAGCATTTTTTCACCTTATCTTCGCTGGATCCTTCATGTTTCATGAATTTATGCTGCTACATTGGGCTCTTTGCCGGGAGCCAGGATTCCGGGCGCCGGTGGAAGCTACCTATTCAGCTGGGAATCTGATTGCTATACAACGTGGGGAAGTGAAGTGAGGTGAGCGATCCTTCAGACTGTTGCTTTTTTTGCCTTTACATTCCATATGTACATTAGACGATCAGACATTCCACTGGTGTTGGTGAGTTTGACTGACTTGCTTCAATGAGTATCGGCACCCATACTTAAAGTAAAATTTTAAAGGCATGTTCATAGTTGGCCACTAACTCCTATGTAAGAAACACTACTGGAGATGAATATCAATCTATATGGCCATTGTATACCTTTGTATGTCTCCGAATTTATGGAGGATACAGTTTCTTTCTAAATTTGGATTCATACAGTATCCAACAGAAAATTAATCATGGTGTGCTAGATCGCCTGCCGAACTACCCAGATGCTTCCAGGCCAGAATACTGATATAATGTGATGCTGTATACAGGCATCATAAGATCATCATGGTGTACTTATAGTGGCATAGTATGAAAATATTAAGATTCTATGTGCCACTGTATAGGCAAAGGACCTAAGGTTAGCATTTGGGTGCTGGGATCCCTTGATTTTTGTTAGTATCACTAACAAACATGCAGTTTCCTTGCTATTTTGCCTTTCATGACCTGGAAGGTATCTCATGTGCCACTTATGGTATCTCTCAAAATAAACTGGCAAGTAGTAATCTTAATCGATTAATCCTCCCTTTCACCATTTCCTGGAGTCACAAAAGAATTTGTGCCCTTTAATTACTGGTATTGGAGTAATTTAATTTATTGTCCACGCCCAGTTTTCCAGATAAAAAAGAACTAACAATTAAAAGCTGTAATCCCAAAAAACTCCCTTAATGGATATTTATGTAGACCCCAGTTTATAAAAGTGTAGTAGGAACTGCCCATAGACAACAGGTTGTAAAAACATTAATGATTGTTATGGACACAGATTACAATCTTTAGAAATAAAATTGTCTTTCACTAAACTTGAGACTTCAGATGACCAGTAACACTCTGGTGGTGTGAAGCATCTTACTAAGGTTTGGAGACCTTGGCCACTGTAGTTAGACTCACTAGAGTCTGGCGGCAACTGGATACTCATGTATTCCAATATATGTGCCACTATGAATTACCTATGGGCCACTATTTAGCAACACAGAATACTATTTTGCTAGGCTATGGTTGCACTGAGAACAGAGCTCTTCCATAGTGGATATGCAATGCAGGTCTCTGCAGCACATAACCACTACATCATGAGTAACAGACTATGCACCCAGGAAAGAATTAACATGTTGAACACAAAAACTTATAACAGTCTCTAGAGCAGCATTTTTAGCGGGGAAACCACAACTGGATAACTTGCAGGTCACCTCTGGCACCACACTGGTGTTACTTATTCACTTAGCTAAAGCAAAAATGCAAGTCCTTCAGGTCAACTCAGTTTACATGTGTTTGTAGGACAATACATCCTGTAGAGCAGTGTTCCCCAACTCCAGTCCTCAAGGCACACCAACAGGTCATGTTTTCAGGATCTCCCACAGACTGCACTGACAATAATGATATCACCTGTGCAGAATGCACTGACAATAATGACTTCACCTGTGCAATGCTAAGGAAAGCCAGAAAACATGACCTGTTGGTGTGCCTTGAGGACTAGGGTTGGGAACCTCTGCTGTAGAGCACAACTCATACAGTTTGATACATGCTAAAGGCAGACTGAGTCTGGCCCATCTAAGTTATACATCATCCTTGTTATCCCATAGTGTCAGTCTCCTATATTGGTAGATTATGCTCTGGTAATACCAGTTTTTTTAACCCAAGAGAGATGATTGACTGACCTAGCCTTACAATAGTAGATATACAGGCTCTGTTGTATCTGAGTATTCTTCAAAGAAGCCAATAGGCTACTGTCATCCCATTAGTTGCTTTTTCCACCTGACTTTGCTGCACACTCTAAGAACTTTTTACAAAGCATCTTTTTGCTATGTCTCTGTGCCCGTCACAAACACTCCACTATACATGTTTTCTCTGACTCTGACTCTCCTATGTGTCCTGGCCAGGGAAGGGAACCCCACTTCTACTGTTTCTGTTCTGTGCTGCCTACCACAGGTTACAAGCTTATAAAATACAGACTACACTGAACTTTCACAATTCATCCTTTTAACCTTAAAATCAAGTCAGCTTACACTCAGTGGTCATTTTTTGTTTGCACTTGTAGGCCCCATTCACACGGCTTATTCCCGCCGGATTTGCGAGCCAGATTGCGCTTCCAATTCCGGCGTGAATAAGGGGCGGGAGCGCGGCGTGGGAGCAGCCCGCCGGCCCCATAGACAATGCATTATCTACGGCGCGTGCGCGCCGCAAATAATGTGCGTGTCACTTTCTCCCCGCCCGGCGGATTCGCCGAGCGGGAGGAGCGACGGAATCCACTGTTCTCTATGAGTGCTGTGTATTACCGTAATTCCTGCGACGGATTGGCGCCGTACTGCTGTGCAAACCCGGTGCGCAGTACGGCGCCAATCCGCGCCGAAATAAGCCGTGTGAACACGGCCTTAGGCTATGTTCACATGGCTTAAATGCAGGGCGTAATTACGCCCCTCAATTACGCCGTGTGGACGGGGCCGGAGCGGGAGAGCGAGCGGGGGGCCGGCACTTCGCCGGCCCATAGAGAATCACTGCTAGCGGCGCATATACGCCGCTAGAAAGTGACATGTGAATTATCTCCCCCCTCGGCGTATTCTATGAGAACTGTGGATTACCGTAGTTACTAGGACGTATTCAGCCCGTAATTTGCGCACTCCGGCGCGTAAATACGGACCGAAATACGTCCAAAATTAAGCTGTTTGAACATAGCCTTATAGTACTGGGTAGGAATCACTGTTGTTCTTGAAATAGCCTAAATTCTTCATGCTATTGACTCATAGACTGTGGAAACGGCTCTGGTCTATAGTGAAATTATGGCTTCACGCAATTAGTACAGAAGTATGGGCAGCACATCATATTGGCAATTGTTGCCTTACAAATAGATTATCTACTAGATTGAGATTTTGGAACTAAACAATGAATTCAATATTAGGTGTTAGACCAGGCTGTGACATGTGGTGCGGAACATACAGTAGTTTGCTAACTTGCTGGTTTTTCTGCTTCCTTCTCCCTATTTCAGTAAAAACAAAGAGATTTTATGTGGCCACCATTTTCCACTGGTCTCTCTTGAATTTTTTTTTTTATCATTGATTGGAAACACTGGAGAGATCAATAATTTCCAAGATACACAATCCTACCCCGTCATTCCTAGGTCAAAGTCATTGAGAGCACAGTTCTTCCCTATCCTATTCTGAACAACAAATTAAACTTTTGCCAATATCTTCATATCTTGATATATTGAGTTGTTGTCACATGATTTGATGAGTGGATGTTTCCATTAATGAGGGTGTGAGGGTAATAAAGTGACCTTTGAGTGTATATGTTTTTACCCTGTTTCCCCGAAAATAAGACAGTGTCTTATATAAATTTTTGCTCCTAAGGACAAGCTAAGACTTATTTTTAGGGGATGTCTTATTTTTTAAGAACAAGAATTCACATTTATTGTTGAACAAATAATCAAGATGTATTAATATACTGTAGTGATTTCATCACAAACATCAGCATAAGCAGACAAACGCTGAATTGCATAAAAAAGAATGCACTACGTCTTATTTTCGGGGAAACAGGGTAGAAATAGAGGTTATAAATAGTGAGAAAGGGACATAAAGGGATATTTTTACAATCTACTATGCACAGGATAAGAGATGTATGATTGCTGGGACTCCCAAGAGTCTTGAGCCACGTGAGTGCAGAGGAATTTGCATGGGGAAGCAGTCCATCATGCACACTGCCACATCAGTTATGATGTCTATGATCATAGACGGAGACACCCAAGTACAGTAGTCAGCTATTTCTGTCAACCCAGTAGACTTTGAATAAAGAAACAGTGTAAATGCTCAGCCACTGCTCCATTCATATTTCTTCTTACCATGGTCATATGGTAAGGAGTAGTAGTAAACTTGTGACCCATTTAATAGTGATTGGTAGGAGTCTAACCATCAACTCCCCAGCAATCATACATTTATCTCCTATCCTGTGGAAGCAGAAGCTTTGCAATAGCTGGAAAGTTACAGGTTTGGGACCACTGTTTTATATAATGCATATTAAGCAAACTATACAGGTTCTAGTTCAAAATCACTGTGAATTATGCCAACTACTGTGTGAAAACAACTTGTAATAATGACTGCATCTATGAACTGTTGCATACATTCACATAAATATAACACCCTTACTCAGGACCCCTACCGAAGTCTGGATCTTTTGGCCGCTGGCTGTGCTGTGGGGGTTGGATGTTGCTTTGCTGCACCACTTGGAGGCAAGTGCTGCCTATAAATTTTAACTCTAGTTGACCAGTATTTGTGATGGCTTTCTTCACCTCTGAACTTTTTTCCATTTTACCACTTCCTATCTGTTTGATCAACCTGAGGAAGCTACATGAGCAAAACAGTGGTATGATCTCATTAGAGTCATGGGAATTTCCTTCTATTGTAATCCAGCTGAGAACAGTTGGAGCAAATTGGCTCAAACCATATCCAATGTAATTTTTCCTTTACAAAATTGGATCCTGACTGTTTAAAAATATTGGTCTGGTTAGGTAAAGAAACTGGAAATAGCAGTAGTTACTGGTTAAAGGGCATCAAATAAAAGAAGAGAGGTAAATGCTTGTCTATGACAAGTCAAAAATACCTCTTTGCATTCATTAGTTTAATCACATATTAAAAAGTCTTGCACTGTGAGTCTCACTAGAAGTTCTTGACTATCAAGTCATACACTAATCAAGCTTGGATTTGGCTAATCAGACATTCTATTACTCATGTAGATCCCTCCAGCGTGATAGTGACTTCATCTAACTTTCCTTGTCCTTGTGTTTCCCCCTTTCTCCAAAATCACTACTGCTACATGCATCTTGCCTGTATCCAGTCTAAAGCTCCATGCTTAATGTTGTGTGTGGCTTCCTCCAAATTGCTTTTCCCTTTTCCAAAGTTGGAAGGCAACAAATCCTTTACATTTGGATATGATATCCTCTTCAGCTTTGGGAAAGGATTGAGCAGCATGCACACTGCATTCTATAACAATCAAGGATTTAATAAAGTCTTTGCTGATTTATTCTTTTTTTTCTTTTTGTGTTTTGTGTCTTATGTACTCTTTGTCATTTCATCTCCCTTTCCCTTCTCTGGTACCATCTTGTTCCTTTTAATGTCTCCTGTTGACCCTTTTTGTCACGTCATTCTCCTATTTTCCACTTTACCACCTGGTTTATTGCTTCCTTCACCATATTTCATGTCTTTGTGATCTTCCATATCTTGGTGGTCTTTCTTTTCCCTGGTTGTGTCCTGTGGTCACTCATGGCCTATCAGTAGCAGGCGTATTATTACACTGACGTACTCACTGTGGGATGCGCTGTTGGTGTTGGCTGTTGTTTTGGAACCCCATTAGGAGGCAAGTCCTATTCTTTTATGTTGAATAGATTGATCAATGTATTGTTATGCCTTTTTCAGATATGCCATATAGACATTTCAGTGAGCATAGGATCAAAAGCATCCAATAGAACAGCATGTACTGAGCCCAATAAAATATACCATTATTGAAATCCCTCTTTAGCAAATCTCACGGATATTCACAAATTGATGCTTTCTTGCCTTTTTCTGTGTGAGGTATTTTATAGTCATGATGCCATGTCAAAAGTGTTGATAGGTTGGTAGTTCAGGTGCTGGAAGCATCCCAAATTCTTAAAAAAGGGGTGGTAGAGGTCTGCTGAGCACTGTGCCACCTGAGTCAGCCCTACTAGGTCTGATTTGGTCTGATCAGCACATTTAGGAATACCGAGCAAAATGTTGTGCTCATAACAAGTTCAGTGCTGAAACAATACTAACCATTCCTTTCACAGGATAGCTGAAAATGACCTTCAAAACCATTGGAGCACAATGCTCAGTTGACCGAAATCGCGCCTCTTGTTCCAGCAATCGGTGGGAGTCCTAGTACCTGGACTCCCTCTTATCAATCTTCTGACATAACAGTTTGATATGTGAAACTTTGGTATAAACATCAGTGGCCTTTTAAGGAGACTGTTCTGGGCCTACTACTTGATCATAAAATCAATGTACGTTTTTGGTCCTTGTTGATGTGAATTGTTGTATAGGTGTCTTGTTCAGCATTGAGGTCACATCCTCCTACTTTGCGGTGAGGAATTACTGGCGTGGATTCTTTGCAGCAACCTTCAGTGCCTTCATTTTCCGGGTTCTTGCTGTATGGAACAAGGATGCAGGTCAGTTGCATTACATTACTTGTCCCACATACCACAAACGTTCTGAGAAAATAGGCAGTAGATATTTTGTAACTGAATAAGTATGGACACTTGTATTCAACTTTATTCACATTGGGTGACATGTATGTACAGGGCTGCGCCAGAAGTCTGGCATCTTTTCAGCCAGAAAACTGGTGCAGCTATGTTCGCTCTATTTTTAACCAGGCACACTCCAATATCATGCTCATTATAAAGCACCCGCGGAACTTTCTAATGCCAACGATTTCGGGGGGATTGCTAGAGGCGTGTCACACTACTAATATACGATTCCTTTCTGTTTGGACTCTGTTTTTTTAAATGAAGCCAAACTGAACACAACTGAAGCCAAAATAAACCTATTAAAAGCAATAGACAATTGTTCTCTTCTGTTTTTAAGGAAAAGCAAATTCAGATGTGAATCTGACCTAATGTATCCATTTTATGCTGAATGCTGTTGTAAAGTATAGCATGGGCTTCTGCACTATTCTATAGTTTTTTTTTTTCATGTGGTATAAAAACATATATCAGCCAAGCAGAGGCCAAAAGGACACACTTCTAGCCTTGGTCAGGCCATTTAATCTAATGGATCTGTTTACCATATACATTCGATAAGGCTTATGGGAAAAGAGTTGGAACTCTTGTGCGCCATCTATTGGATGTAGAGATCCTCAAGTCACATCTGACTCAATGAGCCTTACAATGTGAAAGGGATCAAGCCATGCCAGATTTATTCATCTGCAAATAGCTATTTCAGGGAATTTGCATCTCAATAGTGCAGAGAAAACCTTACTGGCTGGCTAGATGAGCAGCATTGAGCATATACGTTGGGAGCTTTCTCGACAAATACACTAAACATACATCATAAACGTGATGTGAACCCAAAGGCCCCTAAATCTCTGAGCTGCAGATTCACAAGCATGCAGGATGTGTATCTAGATCACCATGCATCATTGCCCTTTCTCCAATACACTAAAATAAACTGAAGCAACATTGCAAACAGTGTTAAATTATATATAAATATAAAAAAGACTGAAATCCAATCATTTTGTTTATTTAACTTCTATGCAGATTAATGTATCTCTAAAGTTACAGGCTAACAACAAACACTGTGTCTGATCTTGCAATCACATACATACATACATTAAAGGGGTATTCCTAATTGGTCTGAAAATGTTAGATGGGAATACCCCTTTAGGATCCTTCAGGTTCTGCACATATCTAATAGTATCTAATATGTTTCTTTCAGTCACCATTACTGCACTTTTCCGAACAAATTTTCGCATGGAGTTTCCCTTTGACCTCCAGGAGTTACCAGCATTTGCCGTGATCGGGTAAAGCCTTTTCCTCTCTTATAGTTTCATTTACTCAGAACCTTTTATTATTACCATAATAATATTTTTATTGTGCAGAATCTGTTCCGGGTTCCTTGGGGCATTCTTCGTTTACTTAAATCGTCAGGTGGTGCTTGGAATACGTCAGAACCAAACCCTGAGCAGTTTTCTGAGCCGCTAGTAAGTATACAATTAAACTCTGTGAAATCAAATGCAAATAAGTTAATTATAAAAAAAAACCAAGTATATCCATTTTATATAACATATGATATATGGAAGAAGCAACTCAAGGATGTGTTAGTCTACTTTAAGTAGGTGTTTCTTCTTCTTCTTCCTTCTAAAAATTCCTTCCATATTTGGTATGGTCAATACATAAGTTGGTGATTATGTAAATAATCAAATATTTCTCCAGTTAATATTAATCCTTATCTTTACTTTTTTCTTCAAGTCGTTTCATTTACCCGGCTGTGATTACATTTTGCATTGCAACCCTTACTTTCCCACCTGGATTTGGGCAGTTCATGGCTGGAGAGGTAAGCCTGTGTCATTTAAAGAACAGTTAATACTCTAAATTGTACTCAGTCAGGTTGGGGACCAGGTCCTGGAAAATGATTTGTCTTTTGCCCATATGCTGGTCATTGTGTGCCAGTCCATGACATCAAGAGATTAATGACCTGTTTGTCTGATCATAGTGTATGTTGACCTGGCACAATTTGTGTTTTCTGTTCCTGCTTTACTAGTACCCTGAAACAGAGCGATCATCTTATGTAACTTTTCCTTTTCCTCTGGACTTGTCAGTCATGGTATTATAAGAATACAGATTGAGATTTGCGATTGTGAAGTAAATGAAAAATCCTTGAGGTCTTGTACAGGTAGAAGGCAACAATCAGATTCCTATAGGTTAGACTTGTGTGACATCAATAGACCATCCACAAACAGAAATCCATGATATTGCTCAACCATATTTATTTCAAACTATTTACTTAAAGGCATTGACCAATTTAGGAGACCCATTTTTAAAAATCCTATTATGGCATTCTGAATTAGTAGTTGGGTATGGGTTAGTCAGAAACCTACAAGCAAAAGTGGAGAGCATCTGGAAAATAAATGCTTGCTCTGGTGGACCTAATCCAATGGGTTCAAGAGCAACTTTGTGATACTTCATGCCTCCTTAATCCTACTCGATACAAGGTCTACTTGGACAGATGTGGATCCACTGGGATGCAAAGGATTTGACTTAAGGTTAAATGGAGGAGAGGAATCTAAGGGATTTCCATCTCTTCACCCTTTAACCCTTATACAAGGATCTGAACTTCACTGCAGGAAATCCCCAGGTTGCAACTTAGAGTAGTCTTTGTTAGCAACTGAAATCAGTACCAAATCAGAAAACAAAAAGCAAACAGGTCAAGTTCAGGGCATGCAAAGTTCTTTCACAAATGATAGATGGACACATGGTCATTGCAAGCAGACTTCTCTCACAGAGATAAACAAGCAGAAGGTCAGGACAGGTGTTAGACAGACAGACGTAGTCAGGACACAAGCCAGTCAGAACATCAGAACACTTTTGCACTTCATAATAACCTTATCCCTTAGGCAAGGATCGATGGGAGATGGATTCTTAAGCAACTTGGGGTGACTAGATATCAGTGCTGTTTTTTTTAAAAGACTGGGGGTCAGTAGGACGTGCTATTAGCAATACCAGAAGGAGAGCAGTGGCAGGCTGCTTACTGTGCAGGAAGGCTGGAAGCAGCATGGTGAGCATTACACAACTGCAAATCATTGAAAACAGTGGGGAACACCTATATATTCTGTCTCAGATTGTATGTAAACATACCCAGTGTATATTGTCAGTCTGGCTGCTGAGGTTCTGTAGGGGCTAGGTATATGTACAAAGAGCCCTGTAGATACTACATTCATATAGAACAAATGGGGACCTTATGTAACCAAATATTGCCCCAGTTAATAGTCTGTTTCATCATACCCAACCTATGGTCTGTAATAACATCACATGAGTTTTACTGTTTAAAGGAGCTAGTAAACCACTGCATGTTGTCCATCTCTCACTGCTTGCCTCTAGCTCTCTGTCTATGTCTCTGGCAGGCTGTCTTGCTCTCCCTCTCACTGACTCTTTCTATCTTGCCTGGATGGCCTCACAGCTTATGCCCCGGGAGAGCATCAGTGTGCTATTCGATAACCAGACCTGGACCAAGCATGTGGGTAACACCTCAGTACTGGGACGTTCTGCTGCCTTCATCCACCCCACCGTCAGTGTGTTTGTCACTCTGCCTCTGTTCTTCATCATGAAGGTAATGTCAACCTTCAGGCATTTACACCGCGTGTGTTATACGGAGATGAAACTTTTGATCTATTAAAAGATTAATGACATTTTTCGCATGCAAACCCACAAGGTTAGGAACAAAAAATAACTAGGATGTCCTTGACCCCCAAGGTACAAGATCATCTGCAGATGTTTTATACTGCATGTGTCTACCCCGATAACTAGGTATTAGTCAAGCCAGTGTTATAGGGATTTTCTGCTTTGGACAATCCCTACTTGTTGAAGACTTTCCTTTGGCAATAAGTTGTTTGCAAAGTGTCTCTCACTAGAACCCCAAGCAATAAGCTGTAATCTGGCACTAAGTGCATCATTTCTCTGCAGCACCACCACAAGGGAGATAAGGCGCTACAGGGTGCCCATACAAATCAATGGGCTATCTTTGTAATGCAGGGCAGGACAGGGCCTCCAGACATGCTTGTTATTACTATCCACTCTTCCCAAGAGGCGAGGAAACTCAACAAATGGCCCCTCTCTATAAATGTGGAATTTCAAGATAGGTTACATGAATATAGGCTTTCTAAACCGGAGAACCCTTTTAAGGTCTATAACAACCTTAGGCCTCGTTTATCAAAACTGTCTAGCACTAAGACTCGTTGCTGCTCATAGCAACCAATCAGAGCTCAGCTTTCATTTTTCCACAGCAGTTAAAACAATTGAAAGCTGACTGGTTGCTATGGGCAACAAAGACAGTTTTAATACTAAACAGTTTTGTTAAATGAGGCCCATTGTTTTTTTCAGAAATGGTTCCCATACAATTTTTGCAACTTTGTAATGGGATGCATGCAAGGAAAATACTTCAGGCTAACCGTCACCGTGCTACAGCCATTCCATGTATTCTGATTGTAGCTGGTTTTTCTTTTATGTTACATATGGTTTAGGGTAACTCTCTATTACATATGTTGTTCATACTGGCTTGCTGCTAAATGTCAGTAGGTTCAAAATATATCCTATCAAAATTCTCAGGATATGATCCTAACTCTATATTCTGAACAAGGCAGTACATTAAACATTATTATATAATGTAAATAACATCTGTCTGCAAATGAAAGCAATCAAATGACTTCTATGTAAAGGTGTAGTGGGCATGCCGTGTGACGTGCATAGGCCACAGTCAAGGGTGGCAGGAGGAGAAGTTATTATTTGCCTTGTCTTATTTGCCTCCACTTTATAATAGATGTGTTAATGTTCAGTGTATTTCTGCCCTATGGTTGGATTCCATTGCCTGAGAATCTTCACAACCAATCACAAACATCACATGTAATTATTTTACATGGTTTATATTAGCTATTATTTATTGTTTCAGTTTTACTTACTATTTGGGCTAATTGAAAGTGAAGGTCAACTTTAAGGCCGTGTTCACACGGCTTATTTGTCCGCGGATTGGCGCCGTACTTCACGCCGGATTTGCGCTGCAGTACGGCGCCAATCCGTCAGAGTAATTACGGTAATCCACTGCTCTCATAGAGAACAGTGGAGTCCGTCGCTCCTGCCCGCTCGGCGAATCCGCCGGGCGGGGAGAAAGTGACATGCACATTATCCAGGCGCAATACGCGCTGTGGATAATGGCAGTCTATGGGGCCGGTGGGCCGCGCCCCCGCACCCGCCCCTTATTCAAGCCGGAATTGCGAGCGCAATCCGGCTCGCAAATCCGGCGTGAATAAGCCATGTGAACGGGGCCTAAAGGTACGGCCACACGGTATAAGTAAAATACAGGTCGAATTCTGTTTAATAATCTACCCGATATTTTATTGTGTTTTGCACGGTTTTGGGGACGGTTCTATCTGCGGTTTGCGGATTTGCCCATCCCCCATAACCACTGAATTGCATACCTTTCTGAAAACCAGACGGAAGATTTTGCATATTCCAAGTTTTCCATCTGACTGAAAATCCATTCAGTGTAGATTACTGAACGGATTTTCCACTAAAGTCTATGGAGATGATTTCATGTCCGCAAACCGTCTGAAAAATCGACCCAGAAACCACGCCGTGTGGATGGGCCATAATTCTCACATTGTATTAAACAAAGTACATCAAAGCTCCAAAGACTTATGAAGGGATGAAAAAGCTATAAAGAATACAGCTACAGAAGAACAATTTTGGATCTAACACCTCCTATGTGTACTTTGCAAAGAATGTTATTGATACACCTGACTCCGGAAGTAAAGAGGAACAAATATCTTTACTCATAGTTTAAGATTCAATCTTTAGACAACAAAGTACTGTTTTCTATGCCTGACTCTAAGGTAACCATAAAGTAGCTAAATATGACTGGTATCTACAACTACTTTATCCTATGTCTAAATGGCAACTTAGAAGGATCTCTACTTCTTCCTGCAAATGGAAGCACTTCAAGTGCTAAACAGTTGCCAACAAATGAAGCATATTCATTGTGATAGTTTCAAATAGTTTCTATTCCTTATAATGAAGTATCAATCATTTCAAACAAATATAGAGTGTACGGCACACATAGACCTTGGATGTCTTATAAGGTATTCCATTTCACCGTCATCCTTGGGCAGAAACTTTTCAGACATTGTGAAACACCTGCACAATGTTTGGTGGATATGCTATTAAAGTCTATGGGATGGTTGCTTGTCGGTTTTTAGACAGCTTCCAAATCCTCAAAGAGTCTGAATATCCACTGATAAACCCATGCCCTGTGGACTTAGCCTTACAAGTAGGAATGGAAAACTGCCTGATGGACAGACTGATGATTACAAGGAATACAAGAGACTATTTGAAACGTTTACTATGAATGTGCTTCATTTGTTAGCAACTGTTTAGCTCTTGAACTGCTTGTATTCTAAGATAACCATACACTTTGGACAAACCTAAGATTATGGCAGTATCAGCTGATATATATTGAAGTCAGCAGAGAATGTACATTTCTGATGAAGTAAAAAAAAAAGTTGTCAAATGAGTGCCGGGCCAACAGGTCACGCTCAGTAATAAGGTCATCTACTGACACGGATGACTTGGGCATCCAGCGTGTGCATTCCTGATCCTTTGGTTCCGAAACCCATGTATGCAGCTACATTCCCTAGTATCTTAATTAGGCAATGTTGTTTTGATCCTGTATGATTGTATTATTTAGGCACCAGAAGAGGAAGAGCCCCGATAGAACATAGTGAACAGGGCACATCCAACCTTATGTCAACAATGGTCTAGGAAATTAATATTACAGAAAAAAGTAGTTGTTTTCCATATTATTCAGATTTAATGTTTATCGAACACTACCAGCATCATTTGGCTTAGGTCTCCACTGAATAGTCTATCTGTCTAAAATATTATATTATTATCATTTATTTTGGAGCGCCCTTGATTCCTGGGCGCTGTACATTTCAGGTGGGTACATGAATAACATTGGTCAAACAATTACAAAGTGACAATAAGTGACTAACAACTGGTACAGAGGGAGAGAGGTCCCTGCCCGTGAGGGTTTACAATCTACAGGATTATAGGATCTTTACTGGTAATTGACAGTGAGGGGCTCTTCTCTTTTTCCTTTCCTTTATACCTTTTGCTTTCTTTTCCTTTGCAGTTCTTGATGTCCGTCATTGCTACAACAATGCCGATACCCTGTGGAGCCTTCATGCCTGTCTTTATATTAGGTGAGCGAAACATAAAGTTGGTGATCAAGACCAAGAATAGAATTTTGCTCTCATTAACTTGTAGCCTGAAGAGACAAATATTGGGAATAACACCCCCAATGTAGACTCTAAGGATATCTGAGGTCTTGTGTCACATATTTTGTGTCCACTTTTATCCATTATGCTATAGTACAATTATATAATGTAAAATTGTATACTATCTTTCATCCAGGGGCCGCCTTCGGAAGAATTGTTGGAGAGTTGATGGCCTATCTCTTCCCCAATGGAATTCTGTTTGATGGGATTGTCTACAAGATATTACCTGGGGGCTATGCAGTGATTGGTAACAATTTCATTATTGAATAATAGTTTACTGTCTGGTAGAGTAGTAGTTAACGAGTAGTGAAGTCAACCAGATTCATAACATGAGAGATCTACTGTATAGAAGGTTGATTATACAATAAAGGTCAATAAATATACAAACAATCTACAGTTTATAGAAAAGAATATGGGATCTGACTCAATGTTTAATAGGTTGGGAAGAGCTAGTGATAGAATGAGTCGTAATCTTTCCCTCAAAGTTAGATATCACATCCAAAAAAGTGAATATAAATGTGCAGGTGCACACGGCTGTGGCTGTAATACATAAGAATACATAGAAACATATAAAGCAGCATTCTGCAAAATCTAAGATGTATGTAAACATTAAATACAAGTGTTATTTCAAATTACATTACTGCTATATTTACTATGTATAGAAGTGTTGTCACGAGCAGCGTCGCAGCCCGTGGTCCGGGCTGCGGGTGCGCTCGTAACCCCGTTGTCCCCATTGCGCCTGGGGCGGGTGGCCCCGCGGTCCTCGGGCGCACCCGCTCCCTCGGGCGCCCGTCGTTACCTGACCATGCTCCTGCTCTGTCTCTGCCATCTGCGAGCCGGAGCGCGCGTCCCCGCTCCTTAGGGCGCGTGCGCGCCGGCTCTGTCAAATTTAAAGGACCAGCGCGCCAGTAATTGGTGTTGCCGGCCGCTGACCCTAAGTAATGGCTCCACCTTTTCCGGGTACTCACCGATTCCATAGTGCTCATACCTATGCGAGGAAGCCCTTTCTACGTTCCGGTTGGCTATTCTGTGTGCAAGTCCTTCCGGCTTACGTTCTTCGACCACGATCCTTTGCTGCCTGCCCTGACCTAATGGCCCGTCCCTGACTTCGAGTTTTCCTGCCGATTCGGTGCTGCCTTATACCTTGGCCACCACCGCAAGCAAGTCACATCAGGGGTAGCGACCTGGTAGAATCCCGACGCAGCAAGTCCATCCCGCTTTGCGGCGGGCTCTGGTGAAAACCGGGACCAACTTAGACTCCGCTCCCTGGTGTGGCTTCCGCCATCGCTTGTGGTGGCTCAGTGGATCCACTACCTAGGACCGTTACAAGTGTGAACAAATTATGTCAGCCAATCTGCCCCGATTAGTCAGCCTCAGATGGTACCCTGCACTAAACAGACTCATCTCACTTGGGGCTCTAAAATAAAAAATAAGGGGGAAACAACAATATTATGCTGTAACTAAAAAAATCTATCTATCTATCGCTATTTATTATCATCTATCTACGTATCTATCTAGCTGTCTGTCTATCTTTCTGTCTAGCAAAGTTCTCTGCAAGTGCCGTTGTACAGTTAGACACCGGCTAACTAGATAGAAGAGGCAGTGAGTAGCTGGATGAAATACTTCTAGCATTAAGTGGGTGATTTTGGTGCCAATACATTGATGCCAAATAAAATAGTCCTAGCTCTGAGAATTCCTGCCCTGGAGAACTGGCATTCTTCACTAAGTTTAATAGTGTTTTATTAGGCGTGGGATTCCCGTAGCTTCTGGGGTTTCGCAGAGAGGACAAAAGCTACTGATAGAAGGCTGCATTGTTATGGTGTGGCAGCTGTGTGCATAAGTCCAGGCACAGAGAGATTTACTTCATGCAGCTCTGGATATCCTGTAAGAGTTGTTGTGATGATGGAACACTGGCCAAGACCTTCTTAAAGAGGAATGCTATCCAAAACTTTTATTTAGTGCAGGTGCTAATAAAATCAACAAAACTAACATTAGAATAGAAACAAAGTCATTTTTGATTAGTGACAATCATTCTCTTCTTGTAAGGCTGTTTAGCAGCATTGACGAAAAACTGGATATTATTCGCATATCCCTCCTTATTATGTTTTATAATAATAAGACCTTCTGGCCTGTTACTCATTCAGGTCACAGAAGTTCAGAAGGTCACATTGGCCCTAGTTTCGCCTTCTATCACAGAGATGTATTCTTATACACAGCTAACTTCTCCATTATAGTTACATTGGATTATGGAATTTCACGAATAAAACCTGAAGATTTTTTTCTTTTATTAAAAATCTTAAAGGGGTTATCCAGCCTTATACAACTGTCCTCAGGGGCTGTGACGGCTTTAGTTAGGTGGTTGGCAGAGATGTCAGAAGTCAGGCTCCCACCAATCTAATATTGATGGCCTATCCTTAGGATTAAATTTAAAGGTTGGATAACCCTTGTAAAAAAAACAGCATTGACATTTTAGGTCCATGGTGATCTTTTATTATGTGCTATATTTCTGTGCTATGATATTATGATATACAGTATTCCTACAGTTTGGTATCCATTGTACATCACTGCAGAATTTTTGTTTATTGATCCCCTTAGGCTATGTTCACAAGACCTGTGCTTATATTGCGGAACGTTTTGCATCACCTGCAATTTACGCCGTGTGTGACGGGGCGTCGATTATTCTGTGCGGTGATGTAAGCAGTCCTGTACTTCGCACGATGAGCATTATCATTTGCTTAGGGCGTATTACGCCGCCTAGAAAGTGACATGTGAATTATCTCCCGCCCGGCGGATTCGCCGGGCGGGGAGAGGAGACGTAATCCATAGTTCTCTATGAGAACTGTGAATTACCGTAATGAATGGGCCGTTTTCGCCCGTAATTGGCGCACTTCGGCGCGTAATTACGGACCGAAATACGGCCCATTTTAAGCCGTGTGAACATGGCCTTAATGTGATATCACTGTTGCAATATTCCAATATTGAAACCTCTATGTGAGCATTATTTCTCTACTGTAAAATAACTTTGAGCTTTATCACGGAGCTGTGACATCACTGTTAGTGTTATTCCTGTGCTGTGACATCACTGTCAGCATTATTTCTGTGCGGTGACATCACTGTAAGCAGTATCTCTGTACTATGAAATCACTTTGAGCATTATCCCTTTGCTGTATCTAAGTAAATCGATCTTGGGAACTGCTAATGGAGTCCTTCTTTTGGGACTGGGTCTGGGTAGTTCCAAATGAAAAGTATTTAGCAGCTTCACCAGCAGGAAGAAAAAGTGATACACAAAACACACATGTGGCATATGGCAGAGTCTGTGGGAGGTATTGAAAATACAGCAAAGTATGGTCCAATCTAATGATGACACTTGGATGTTGGCCCCCAATCACAATATGTCAAGTCAATTATAATATACATATATTATCTAATGCTGAATACAAAATTAAGATCTTGTATGGAGCAATACACAGATTTGGAAAATGGACAATAAACAATTGGTGTTTGTTAAATATTTATACTAAAGTATGTCTACTGATAGCATATTGGTTCCTCTAAGCTCATGATCCAGGTAGGGCACTTTGTATTGTCTCAGTAATGAATAGTATATGATTACCTCATGGACAATGGTAAGCAAGCTGATATTTTAAAAATAACAGTACATTTTACTGCTGTGACATCACTTTGAGCATTATACCTATACTGTGGCATCACTTTGAGCATTATTCCTGTGCGGTGACATCACTATGAGCATTATCTCTGTACTATGTCTTAAAGGGGATTTGCCAAGAAGCCAGTTACCTACCTCCTGTCAGCATGGAGCAGGATATATACAAATCATGCTGAGTCATGAAGCTGCAGGGGAGAGAGGGAGGGGGTGAGTGAGGAGTGAGGAATCCAAGGGAGCGTCTCAAAACTTAAGTGAAATAATAAACAGTACAACAGTGGATTCTCAATACAGCAAGACAGCCTCAGACTGCACTGTCTACCCGGTGCCTTAAAAGCTCATTCATTTTGCCTGTCATCAGATAAGAAGTGTTTCAAGCGCGGCCTGTCAGCTCCTGGGTCGTGACTAGGGAAAGCCTTGAGGTAACTAAGGGGGATTGAGAAATGCTGTAGCTCTCAGAGTTTTCACTTTTTTTAATCACATATATTTAGAAAAGTGATTAAATACCCATTTTGGAGGTTCCCACGTCAACATTACATGATGGCAAAACCCCTTTAGGTTTTATCATTATCCCATTGTTGTGACATCACTGTGTGCATAATCCCCGTGCATAAGAAAGACCAAAGTAATTATTAAACTTTCCTTGTTTTGAACTTGCTGCAAAAGGTGGTCATGATAAAGTAGAGCCTCTTTCCAAGTTTTGATTTGGGGCACTGTGGTTACTTGTTACGTCCCTTAGATGCTCTCTGCACTGCTGCTAATTAAATTGTGCTGTCCAGTGTTGCAGATGAGTGGAATATTATGTGCTTTGTTACTGCAAACATTGTCCTGAGTACTGTGACTAAGATAAATTGCACTGTGCATTGTTTAGTAAATTATACTCTGTCTTTATGAAGTAAAATCTACGTAGCCTTGTTGTTCAATGTGTATTTGTGCATTGTTTTGTTGTGTAAGGCTTAGATCACATCTGCATTGAAGGTTGCAGATTCCGATAAAACAAATGAAATCTTGATGGAATCCCTTATTTTAGTCAATGGGATCTGTCATAAAACAGATCCGAACACACAAAATTGGACAGCAGCTTCCTGAGAAGCTCTAAGAGACAAACACTAAGGGCCACATGTATGAAATTTGGCGTTTAAACACCAAATTTCATGTGCATTATAATAGCATAGAATGCGCCTGATTTATGAACTCTACCACAGGTCATAAATCAGGCGCATTCTAGCGCTCAGACGACACTTCTTGCTCAGGTATACCACTTTGAAAGTGCTCTAGCTGATCCAGCTGTAATGTGGCTAGAATCCCCGTAGCGAAGCTATAAATTTATAGCTTTATACTGTTATAGTGCGCTCCGCCTCTCGTACGCCCCCCGAGATCAGGCACATTACAAGGTTCTGCGGGTGCTCTGTAATGCGCATTATACTGTCGTACTGGAGGCATTTCAGTGAAGCGAATGGGGCTGCACCTGATGTCTCGCTGAAAATACTACTGGCGCAGCCCCGATCATATATGACCCCCTAAATATATGAAGAAGTGAATTTATGAACAATGTAATAAACAGAAAAACCTGAAGCTCTTAGGCCGAAAGTCAGAAAAGAGGCACTTCCACGCCAGTTTTAAGGAGCATTAAATGAGTGTATATTGCGCCTGAATAACTAGACCTGTCAAAAATCTGGCATCTGGTATGCCTTGTATAGCATATTTAATGCGCCTAATTTAGGCGTATACCAAAAAAAAGGTGCATATCATATCATTGCTAGCATATTTGATGCGCCTACTTTTACGCACATTCAAAAGTGTCAAATACGCCTAGTTTGGGTGTACGACAGTTCATTTATATAGAGAATACGGCGTCAACAGTTTTTTGGTGCAAAATACACCAAAAAAATGGTGCAGCCCTAATGGGACATGTCGCCCTTAGTCCACATTTTTGATCAAAACTGTGATGGCTCATCCACTTGTGACAAGGTGACCTCAGTTCTGATGGGGACTTAAGCTATTTCTACACAGCACTGGATTCTCGTTGGATTTTTGTTGGATTCCGTATTTAAAATATCTGACTGTACCTAGTGCTGTGTAGACCACAATAAAAAAATCCGTTCTGTAGTCTACACAGCACAGATTTTTTCAGGTGAGTTTTAAAATCTACTAGATTTTCAAACCTGTTGGATCTTCCACAGGATTACTTTTAGATTCCTGAACATTCAATGTACGGTGCCAATGGCAAATCCAAAAACCTACTGCATTTTTTAGTGCAAATCCAGGCTAAAAACGTGGTCCAGCAATGTTAAAATGCCAGAGGATTTCGGACTTTTGCTGTGTAGACATTGCTTTACTCTAAGGCCATGTTCACACGGCTTAAAATGGGCCGTATTTCGGTCTGGAATTATGCGCCGAAGTGGGCAAATTACAGGCTGAAAACGGCCCATTCATTACGGTAATCCACAGTTCTCATAGAGAACTATGGACTACGTCTCCTCTCCCCATTCGGCGAATACGCCGAGGGGGGAGATAATTGACATGTCATTTACTAGCGCCGTATACGCACCGCTAGCAATGATTGTCTGTGGGCCGGCGAAGTGCCGGCCCCCAGCTCCCTTCCCCGCTCCCGCCCCGCCCCCGTCCACATGGCGTAACTGCGGGACGTAATTACGCCCCGCAGTTAACCCATGTGAACATAGCCTAAATCTCACCTCCCTCTCTGATTAAAACCAGTCTAAATGGATGAGTCGAATTCAAGACCAAAATGGAGGCAGCCACTCCCTTATGTAAACAATTGAGAAAAGAACCAAGAATTGTAGGCAACTAACAAAATTTGCAAAAATAAATGGCTGCAATACAAATGCAAGCACAAGAATTGAAGGCAGCACTGGACCATTTTTTGTTTTTTTTTGGATTGTAAATATGGGGGGAAATAGTCAAAACTATATATATTTCAGCAACACAGGATATAGAATATAATGTGGCTAAGAGTGGAATGCTCGTCTAACAGACCAGTACCATTGTTTGAATAAAAGGCAAAAAAAAAAAAAAAAATAGCACTTTCAAAAAGTGGATGTTTATTTACCCTAACGACAGCTGTTGTTTGGTCAAATAAACACCCACTTTTTGGAAACGCTGCATATTTATTCTTTTTTTCTTTTTCTTTTAACAATGAGAAAATGATTGCCTCTTTTTAGTCTTGCATTCCACCCATCCATTTAGGCTGGAATCTATTTAGCAGAGTATAGCTGGGTCCTCCATAAACTGAAAAGTAGTGAGGTCTGGATAGACATTGAGAGAGGTAAGATTTAGAATAGGTCCCCATCTGACCTGAGGCCACCTTTCCATTGGTGAATAGGTCCTCAAGTTTTGATAAGAAATGTGCGCCTCAGATTTCCGTGTTTATTACATATTGCCGAAATGCAATAATTCATATATTCAATGCTTGACTCTTAAAGCTTGCAGAGTGCTGCTGTCCATTTTTGTGTGTTTGCACTTGCATTGCAGCCATGGCACCTGCACTATTAATTCTACAATTTTGGGACGTGCTGCACAGTTTTTGGGTGTTGGATAGAACAGATCCGGTTCAGGCTTGGTGAAGGAGGCTTCAAACTGAACCTCTGATGCAGATGTAAACCTTGTCTAATTCTACTCCATATTGTTCCTGACTGTATCCAGTAAACAAAGTGTTGGGTGGGTATCTACTCCCCATGTTCCACATCAGGATTTACCTATTTAAAGTCAGCAAATCAGTTGACTAGGTGTGGCTGCAACTCTAGTCTTATCATTTGGCTGGAGAAGCTTTACACTGGAGGAGGCCAGTGTCTGCTACACCCACTCCACTTGGCTAAAAGATGTTAGTTAGGGAACCCCACCGGTATTAGTAAGTGCTCAGATGGGCAGAAGTTTTGTTTTCTTTATTGCTATTTTTTGTGCTTGTTGTGCTGCACGTTTGTTTTTACTGAAATAAACATATGGTAGGACCTGTTTGTACCTCAGAACCGCCTCTGTCTCTATGCCTGATGGACTTAGGCTGTGATCCTGGAGCCATAAATGCTGACAATATATAGAATCTAAAAAAACATCTAGAAAATCACATTGTATGAGTTGTAAGTAATTAATTTGCTTTTTATTGCATGAAATACGTTTTTGATACAGTAGAAAAACAGAACTTAAAATTTGGTACAGAACCTTTGTTTGCAATTACAGAGGTCAGACGTTTCCTTTAGTTCTTGACCAAGTTTGTACACACTGCAGTAGGGATTATGGCCCACTCCTCCATACAGATCTTCTCCAGATCTTTCAGGTTTCGGGGTTGTCAATGGGCTATATTAAATTTTTGCTCCCTTCAAATATTTTCGATTGGGTTTAGGTCTGGAGACTGGCTAAGAAACTCCCTGGACCCTTTGAGCCCGTTGTTAGTTTGGTATTCCCCTGCGGGAAGCCCCCCCATATTTATATCAATGATCTTGCTGAAGGAGTTCGGGCCCAAGATACCACGACACAGGGTCCACCCATCTCCATTCAAAAGTTCGGTCCCTCTGCCCCCTTTGAAGAAAAGCACCCCCAAAATTTGTTTTTCCCAAACCCCTATGCTTAATTTTTGGGGGCAGTGTTTGTTTTCCTTCTTCTTCCTCCAAACAGGCGAGTGGAGTTGTACCAAAAATTTTCTTTTTGGGTTTCATTGACCACATGCCTTCCCCCTGCCTCCTCGGGATCACCCAGGGGTTTCTTGGGAAATTTTCAAAGGCCCTGGACAGTGTGGTGTGAGCAAGGGACCTTCCCTGCCCTGCGGATTTTAAACCCAAAAACAGTTAGTTACTGACGATAATTGAGATGTGGCCCCAGCTCTATTATTGACCAGGCCCCTCCATGTACTTTGGTCTGAATCCTGATTTTTTCTGAATCACCCCTCCCCCACGGCGAGAATTGCGGACCCCAGACTGAGGAAAATTGACAGTCATCTTATGTTTCTTCTTTTTTTTAATAATTGCATCAACAGTTGTTCCCCTTCTCCCCAAAAGTGCTTGTTTTGTTCTGTAGTACCCCAACTTTGTTGGTCTACAACTTTCCCCTGGTGTTTTTAACAGCTCTTTGGTTTGGCCATGGTGGGAGGTTGGAGTGTTTGACTGGTGTGTAACGGTGTTTTATACGGTAATGCATTAAAACGGTGCAATTTATCAGGTAATGAGCCGGTAGGGGGCTTCTTAAAGAAAACAGGCTGTGAGGCCAGAATTTGTTTGGAAGAAGGAAACAAAAAAACTTATTATGCAATAAAATGCAAATTAAATTATTTAAAAAAAAGCAATTTTTGATTTTCTGGATTTTTTTTTGTTTGTCTTCCAGTTTTAAAGTGCCATACAATAAAATCACAGCCTTTTTTCTTTGTGATGGGAAACTTGCAAAACTGCCATGATCAAAAACTTATTTTCCCCCTGTATTGAGGGCTAGCATTTTCCCAGAGTATGTGAAAGGAGACAAAAAGCATAACATAAACACCCCCTAAGCTGTAGTGAATTATTTGTGGCGGGGGGGCAAAATTGCAGTATTGTAAAAATTTTTCTTTGTGCATAGGTGGCGACGAAGATGTACTGGAGTTTTATAATAACAAAACAACTGAAGTGAAAAAGAAAAAAGTTCCTTTTCCCGGATTGTATGCTGGTTTTTTTTAATGTTTGGCTTGGTTCACCGGCGTACTTTCGGACGATTTCGCGCGCTTTGCGTATAATCCCCGGGGGAGATGCCCTCCGAAATTACGGAATCCATATTCCATAGAGAACTAGGATTAGCCCCTCTCCCCGCTGTATAATTGATCGTTTGTGCGCGGGGAGAAAGAGAAATGTCATTATTTTGTGTTTTATGGGGGCCGCACGACACGATGTATTGCGGCGCATACTGTACGTGCCGCAATACATCGTGTGAACATAGCCTTACAATGTGAGCAGCTGAATGTGGGTGGGGCTGCAATGTAATTGACAGCTCTCATCCTAGGTCCCAATCTGCCACAATCCTCTGTTGTGAGATCAATGCATGCAGACACCACTTTTCAAGGGTCTTTGCTACTACAATCCAGGCTTAGTAAATGGGAAGATGGAACGCTTCCCAGTCTCCCGATTATGTCTATTCATGAACATAGCAGCCTCTCTTGTAAAATTTGGGCTGCAAAAATGGCCATCCCCCATATTGAGGCCGGCGCATAGCGAGTTAAGCACCAGCCCCAGAAGGGATTTTGCTTTGTGGCAAGAGCCCTTTTTGTAAAAATATTTATTAAAATTTTGTTTAGGGCGTTATGTCCTTTCTGTTGCAATCTGTTTTTTCAGTGATAAAAGTACATTTTGTCTTTATTTTTTTTTGTTTTTAGGGGGAGCAGCCCCCTTTCAGGACTGTCACACACACGGTCTCCACTGCTGTCATCTGTTTTGGTTGAGGGTAGATCTTCTATTTCCCCATGAATCCCGTCATAGGCGAAGTGGGTTTTCTCAGAATCTTCAGCCAGTCTTTTTGATCCCTAATAGACCAAGGTTTTGCCGTACTTGCCTGACTTGTCTTCATGTCACGTCAGGTAGGACACAGCATGTGGAATGTATACAACAAATTCAGTTATCTATGTAGTAAGAAAACCCAACAGTTTAATGTTTGCACATTTTCAATTTCATCTTCTTAACTGACATACCTTTGCCAATTGGCTGTAAGAAAAGACATCGACACAGAGCTGCACTATTTCTCCCTGCATCATGGATGTTTACTCAAAATGTACACGTCCTAAATAAGAGGCAAAGAAAAGCCAAATTG